>ML373041.1:1792-19294 GCA_005239525.1 Nicotiana knightiana | reverse complement strand
TATGTGCATAATGGAGTCTATTTCATGTGTAGGTGAATTGGAGATGGAAGTCGAGCTAAATGGGTGCATAAAACATCAAAAATACGCTCAAGAGTCGAAAAGGAGTGACCCGGGCCATACCCGTGCGTTTGAACCCTAAAGCCAGGCATGCCCAAGCGTTAAGGGGGCATTTGGCCCTTAAGGCCAGGGTGACCCTGGCGTTAGCCAGACGTTTGGCTCCTAATGCAAGGCCTGCCCTGGTGATAAGGGGGCGTTTTGGGCTTAACGCCTGGGTCCCTCTCCGGTCAATTTCGAGTTTTGAAGGTTTTAAGTGTTTCCCAGTTTGAATAGAAGTCTCCTACACGGTTAGGGTTTATCCCAAACATATAAATAGACCCAAAAACACAACTTTGAGGGGAGGATGCCATTTTTGGAGAGAATATACACACAAGATCATTGAAGAAGCAAAGGATTATCAGTTTTCTTCATCTTAATCTAGTATTTTCCATTTATGCAAAACTTATGCAATTGTTTAAGTCTAGTATGAGTGGCTAAACACCCATTGTTCTGGGGTTGTGGTTTAGCCATGAATATTGTTATTCGATATTAACTTAACCTTGATTATAATTCGCTCAATATATGGTTGTTTCTTCAATTCTGCGTTTAATTGCTTAATTGTTTGGCCAGCAATTAGGTTCTATATACTATCTATGTTATGCTTGGGAAAGCCGTATATAGATTAGAGAAGAATTGAAGAGAGCGCGATCTTAACCCTTCAGGGGAGCGGATTTGTGGTTAGGATAGGAATATACCTAGTCACCGTGCTTAATTAAACATCGTAATCTTAGTGCGTTCTAATAGATTAATTTCATAGGAATATAGGCGTTAATATATTGAGAATAGGCGAGTAGTACTTCGGGAGAAGGCTACGAGAGAAATTATCGATTAATTAGCAACCATGAGTGAATTATATGAAAGGGAGAGTTAATGAGAATGCAATATGAATGGTGAATTGATCACAACCCTGGAATATTTGTCTTTACTGAATACACAACAATATTCTTGTCACTTGATAATTAGTGCTTTCATAGAATCGTAGTATAAATTAGTTACATTCCTGGATTTTATTTTGGCTCGATTAAATAACAATTAGAGTGATTCAGCAAGTAGTTTACGCAAGTCCCTGTGGGTTCGACATTCGATTTAATATTATATTACTTGCTACGACCACGTATACTTGCGTGTGTGTTTAGGACCAACAAAACCCATAGATAAACCTGATTCCAGTAGAACTAACCAACAAGGACCAAGCAAGCTTGGGTACCTAAAAGAATGTAATAATTCTATCTTGCAGGAACACCACAGAAAGAGCCTCAAAGGAAAATGGTACTTAGACAGTGCTTGTTTCAGTCACTTAACAGGTGACTAAAATCTGTTCAAAGAAATTACTAAGATAAATGGAGGAAGTGACGAATTTGGTGATGATTCAAGAGGAAAGATAGTTGGCACCGACACAGTTCCATTCAATAACAAATGTGATATTACTGAAGTATACCTTGTAGATGGACGCAACTATAATCTCCTGAGTATAAGTCAACTATGTGATTTAGGGTATGAAGTCAAATTCAAGAAAACAGGATGCGCTATTGAAGATGAGTTAGGTAAAACAATACTCCCAGGAAAAAGGTGTGGAAATGTTTACATTCTTGATGGCATTGAAAATTTTGATAGTCACATCTGCTTAGCATATATATCTGATGATCCATGGTTGTGGCATAAGAAACTTGGTCATGCAAGCATGCATCTAATTAAGAAACTCTCCAAGCATGATTTAGTTATTGGACTTCCTAGGCTCAATTTTTCTATAAATCATGTATGTGATGCATGTCAGATTAGTAAACAAACCAAAAACTCTTTCAAAAGTAAAGAGATTATGTCTACGACCAAGCCCTTACAATTGCTTCACATGGATTTATTTGGACCCACTAGAACTGCTAGCATTGGAGGTAAATGATATGCTTCTTTTATTATTGATGATTACTCTTGTTTTACATAGGTGATTTTCTTATCTCATAAAGATAAAGCTTTGAAAACTTTGAGATTTTCTGTAAAAGAGTTGAAAGAGAAAAAGGGTATCTCATTACAACTATCCTAAGTGACCATGGAGGAGAACTCAAAAGCGGAGCATTTGAAGATTTCTGTAATGATCAAAGATATACTCACAACTTTCAGCTCCAAGATCACCTCAACAAAATGGAGTATTTGAGCGGAAAAATTGAGCTCTACAAGATATGGCTAGAACAATGATATTAGAACATTCCTTGTATAAAACCTATTTTGAAGAAAACTCCATATGGATTATGAAAAGGCAAACAACCCAACATAGACCAGTTTCATCCATTTGGTAGTAAGTGTTTCATTCACAATAACGGTAAGGACAATCTTGGAAAATTTGATCCAATGAGTGACGAAGGTATCTTTCTGGGTTATTCCATAAATGGTAGATCTTTTAGAGTTTATAATAAACGTACTTTATCTATAGAAGAATCAGTACATGTCATATTTGATGAAAATAACACTACTGCCGAGAAAGAAATTGTTACAGGTGATGAAGATATCAGCCAAGAAACATCATAGACAAGCAATTCACAAAAGTCTACTGATAGTACAGATGCAATCACAGAGTCGACTAATGAACCTGTCATCAATCAACCAGAATCATAGAAGGAGTCAACTACTATGATTGGAACACGTCCAAATGAGTGGAGATGTGAACCAGAATATCCTCAGAGATTTATCATAGGAGATCCAAATGAAGGAATGAAAACCAGGGGAGCTCTCAAGAAAAAATCAAATGTAGCACTCATATCTCTGATCGAACCAAAGAAGGTTGAGAAAGCATTAAAAGACTCCAGTTGGGTACAAGCAATGCAGAAAGAACTCGATCAATTTGATAAAAACAAAGTTTGAGAACTGCTACCTAAGCCTGCAAATGTTGGCGTAGTTGGAACCAAATGGGTTTTCAGAAATAAGCTGAATAAAGATGGAAAGGTTGTGCGAAACAAAGATAGATTAGTATCCCAAGGCTACTCACAGCAGGAAGGAGTCGACTACGATGAAACTTTCTCTCCAGTAGCTCGACTAGAGTCTATACATATTCTTCTCGCATATGCATCCTTCAAACGATTCAGACTTTTCCAAATGGATGTCAAAAGCGCCTTTTTAAATGGCTTTATTGATGAGGAGGTGTATGTAAAACAAACTCCTGGTTTTGAAGACTTAAAATTTCCTTATCATGTGTATAAGTTGCCTAAAGCTTTGTATGGACTCAAAAAAGCTCCTCGAGCTTGGTACGAAAGGCTTAGCTCATTTCTACTTGACCATGGTTTCACAAGAGGTAAAGTAGACGCTACTCCCTCCGTTCCAGTTTATGTGAACCTATTTCCTTTTTGGTCCGTTCCAAAAAGAATGATCCCTTTCTAAATTTAGAAATAATTTTGGTTAAACGTACAATTCTACCCTTAATGAGAAGTTTTTATAACCACACAAATACTCTGAGCCCCTTTTTGAATCGTTTAGGACACAAATTCCAACAGTCTTCATTTTTTCTTAAGCTCCGTGCCCAGTCAAACAGGTTCACATAAATTGGAACGGAGGAAGTACATTATATATCAAAAGATCATCAGGAGGTAATCTTATTATTCAAGTCTATGTTGATGATATTATCTTTGGAAATGCTAACCTTTTTTTGTGCAAGGAATTTGCTAATCTTATGCAAAGTGAGTTTGAAATGAGCATGATGGGAGAGCTTATATTTTTCCTTGGACTTGAAATTCAACAATCTAAGGAAGGAACTTTTGTATGCCAGACCAAATATACAAAGGAATTAATTCAAAAGTTTGGCATGAGCAGTGCTAAAGCAATTGGTACACCAATGAGCCCATCAACAAGTTTCGACAAGGACGAAAAAGGAAATCCAATTGATGAAACTAAATACCGTGGAATGGTTGGCTCTTTACTTTACTTAACTATCAGCCGACCAAATATTATGTTCAGTGTGTGTAAATGTGCCAGTTTTCAATCAACTCCTAAGGAATCGCATCTGACTGTGGTAAAGAGAATAATTCGTTATCTCCTCGGAACTGTTTCATATGGACTATAGTACCCACGTTCTAACAATTTTAAGCCTGAAGGTTAACAAGTTGCCACGTCTAATCTTGATATCTGACAATAATAACAGAGCTTGGCTCCAAAAACTCTGGAGTATGAGTCCTTTTTAGCTACTGGAGAACCTAATTTGCAGATAGTATGGCCAAATGATGAATGGGATGCAATTGCTCTCAATTATACCTCGGGGACAACATCGAGTCCAAAAGGGTTCATCTATAGTCACAGAGGGGCATATCTTAATTCTCTGGCTGCAGTTCTTCTTGCTGAAATGGCTTCAATGCCTGTCTATTTGTGGACTCTTCCCATGTTTCATTGTAATGGATGGTGTCTTACTTGGGCTTTGGCAGCACAGGGTGGCACAAACCTTTGCCTGAGAAATGTTACTGCAGAAGGGATTTTCGACAGCATAGTTCAGCACCAAGTGAGTCACATGGCTGGTGCACCTACGGTTTTGAACATGATAATAAATGCACCACAAAGTGTCCAAAGACCACTTCCAAGGACAATAAACGTGATGACAGGCGGTGCACCACCTTCTCCTCAAGATGAAGGAGTTCGGTTTCAATGTAATTCACGGATATGGTCTAACAGAAACCTATATGGTCCAGCAACTGTTTGAGCTTGGAAACCTGAATGGAACTCTCTGCCACCTGATGAGCAGGCTAAGATCGAGGCTCGTCAAGGAGTGAACCATCTTGGCTTGGAGGAAGTAGACATAAAGGATCCTGAATCAATGAAAAGTGTACCCTCAGATGCAAAAACAATGGGTGAGGATCCCTGTAATGAATGGTTACTTAAAGGGTCCCAAAGCCACAGAAGATGCTTTTAGAGGGGGCTGGTATCGAAGTGGGGACTTGGCAGTGAAGCAGCCTGATGGTTACATAGAATTAAAGGATCGTTCAATAGAAGTGGAGTCTGTAATATTTAGCCATCCAGATGTTCTTGAAGCTGCTGTAGTTGGAAGACCAGATGATCAACACCTTGTACAATTTTTAAACTGAAGGATGGATGCAATGCCAGTGCGAATGAGATTATCAAGCATTGTCGTGATCGTCTACCACATTACATGGCTCCTAAGACAGTAATTTTCTATGATTTGCCAAAAACGTAAGTCAACAGGAAAGACTCAAAAGTTTGTCCTGAGACAGAGAGCCAAAGCTATGGGAAGTGTTCCAAAAGCTAGCAAACTATAATGAACTTCTGGTGTTGAATGGGCGCTTGCTTGGTGAAACACACGTTCTGTATTCTACGCATAAGTTTGAGCAGATGCGGATTCAGACTTTGAAGTTTATGGGTTCTAACGATCTCAAGTTAGTAACTGAATTCCAATCAAATATTTATAGATACTAGCCTCTCTGCACGTGCGTTGCACATGTATTTCATATCATTTATTATCTATATAAGTACTAAAACAGGTTGATGTGTCTTTACTTGAAAAATATTTGATTTTATTATAATTACAAATTTAAATATACCAAACGGCAGCATTACACAGTAATTTTAAGACCTCTTATTGAATAAAGGCAACTCTATCTCGGTACTTCTCGCCATCACGCTATCGATTAAACTTTGCTATATCTCCCTTATGATTAATTGCTTCAATAGATGAGGTAGGAAGTAGTATTTTTTCATCAACTTTATTTTCTCTATATTCTTTAGCCATAATAACATCAGTTATGCATTGGCATAATTGTCTTCTCAAAGTTGGTTGCTTTTTTAATGTGAAAATATTCAAGCCGCGCTTTTTCTATTTGGATGTATGCGTCATGCACAAAATTCAGCTTCATATACAACTGTAAATATTATTTATTTTTTTATTTATACATCAATAAGTGTTAAGAGTTCGAATCTCATTGGTGGATATATATATATATATATGAAACTTGAATTGTGAAATGAGTCATTCTTAATCTACTGAATAAAAATATGGTAATCAAGTACGATAAAATTAAAAGAAAAGGGTCATATATTTTTTAATAAAATCTTAGAGCTTGTTCTGGTCTGGAGGTTGTCATGGTCTTTTCTTCACATTATAGCTTGTTTGGATTGTTGTTACATATTGTTTCGTAATGTATCGTGTTGTATTGTACTGTATTGTATTGTATTGTGTGATGAACACAATGTTTGGATAGATTGTATCGTTTTTTCATGATGTCACACACTAACAATATAAAGAATAAACTTGTAAAATTACTAAAAAGATTGGGATACAGAGTAGAATTATTATATAAAAAAGTAGGGTAAATGATAAAATATTATTATTTAATAATAAGGAAGGGCAGGATGAGCGAAAAAAAGCAAAGAAACAACGTCACCACACCAAATTCGCCGTTTCATAAAGTGACACTTTTCGTCGTTACGTAACAATGGCTTTAACGATACAATACAATAAAATTTAAGTAACAATCAAAACAAATATTATATTTAAAGTAACAATATGAAACGATACAATAGGTAACAACCATCCAAACAAGCGGTTAGTCTATCACGACAACGAATTCTTCTTCTCTCCCTATTTTACTCTAGACAAAGGCTACATAAATTCGATAAAGAAACAATTCTGAGATGTAAATTTAAATAAAAACAAATAAAGGAAAAAAGCGGAGAAGGAATTGACACATTTATCAAAATAATAGTTGCTTTGTCCTTCAACTTATTTGAAATAATTTGGCTCTATTAAAAGTATATTACCCCAATCTGTAAGAAGTATATTGTCTACGTAAATTTAGAAATGCAACAAACTAATTAAAAGCAATGGAACATGAACTAACAGAATTGTTGGTAAATGTATGTAACATTTCATCATTCTCAAATATATATTGAATTTTGTCTGCAAAAGCAAGAAGCAAATAATAATAGAGTTATAAGTCATATGGTAACATCTTTCTTCGGAGATCCATATTTAAAGATATTTATGCTATAAACTTTTTTATTGCAAAGCTTTTTAAAATGTCATTAGAGTTGCCTTCTTATCTTGTTTCTGAGGAAGAAGCTTGTGATACATTAGAAGTACAACTGAAGAATAAATAGACAAATCTCTGCGATCCATCGTTCATATACCCATACTAAATAATAAATATATACCTAGTAGTAATTCTTTCAATTTGGCTTTATTTTTTAACTGCATATATATTAATCTGAAATGTAATTCGGTAAATTTTTGCAGTCAGCGAATTATTTATAAAGAATCTACACATATATCTAAATCATAATATAAGAAATTGTCAATCCTAATTAGGAGGAATCTATGCCTCTTATCTCATTTCATATTCTAAGATATTTAAAGGGAAAATGACACTGTATAGCCTCTTTCAAAATCATAACCGAAAAATATAAAAATTTTGTATATAAATATCATATTTCACAAGTCACAACCAAGATGTAACTTTGTCTCTGCATATAAAAGTTCAAAAGAAAAGAGTACTACAAAAACGTCTTGCAAAGTGAAAACTAAAACTCAACAAAATATAAAAGGAATTACTCTACTTTATTGGATGAAATCCCAAATGAACAATCAGAAGTGAAAAGTCAAAAACAACAAACCAATGGAATTGGCATTTTTAAAACATGAACTTACGAAGCAAAGGACACAAATTCGAGAGTACAACTCAAACAAACGCTAAATAAGAAAATTTAACTATTGTGACAACGAAAAACCACCAATTGATGAAGAATGTGGAGCTTATTAGAAACTAATTTCTTCTAAATAGTCGTTTGACAGAATGTTGGCGTCTCCTTCGAGGCATTAGTTCTTTTATTTAAATATAGTATAAATAACAAGGGCAATTGAGTAAATTAACTTTTTGGTTTTAGGGTTCACACTTTTAATATTACTAGTCTCTCCACACGTGCATTGCTAAAATAATACTAATATTACTGAAACAAAGCTTTGAATAAATACTTGTAATTGAAATATTAAAATACAAGTTTGTGTGGATAATCGTATAGGGATTTCTATTGCCGAAGTCAAGACAATTGAATATTGTTTGAACTTATAAACATGAACAGTAAAAACTTAATTAGATGCATGTAATTTTCTTACTGGTTATTCGCATTTAAGGACCGCAAAAACACAAGAAACATAAATTAGTAATCTGCTAACAATAGACCAACATAAATTAAATGCAAAACCGAATTTCTTACCTCTCCATGGCAGCATATGCTTGCAAATTTTCTAATATGCTTATATTAAAACTGCATGAGGAGCAATAAAAGAGAAGCCATATCTATGATATCTTTTGCACATTATAATACTATGGTAGGTTTAAATCCAAAGTTACATTCACTTGCTTGTATACATATAGTATTCCAAGTATTATTTTAACTTAATCTCTCTTTCATATTTCTATAATTAGATAGGAGATAACTTTTTCTAAATATTTTCCTATCAAACTTTGTCTGATTTATTCTTCCCCTCTTTCAATGTCAACTAATTATACCTATAATGATTTCAAGTAATGCAAAACTTATCTTTCATTCCATCACAATTATTACTAAAAAAAATCTTCAAATTCTTTTTTCTCTTCCCGATGAACAAATAAAAAACCGCAACTTTCTTGATTTCTAATTATCATGGCAACGCAGGCAAGCACCTAAACCAGAAGTGAAATAAGGTACAAGACAATTACCAAGAAATCTAGAGAATTTAAGATATATGGAGATCAACAGATAAATTATAGAAATATATGAAATAATGATTTTGAAGAATAAACTGTTTACGGTATATATATATAGATACATTAATAAGATGAAATATAGTTAAATTATGATAAATAGAAGGCTATATAGTAGTGAAAAAAATGTTAACGGGTTAATGCACATTTATATTCATATATATGTACAATGTATCAAATTAATAACACTAACAATACACTTAAAAGATTAAATTTTAATTTACGGAGATGTATTATATGATTTACATCAAACAACAGAAAATATATTTAACAAAGAAGTTGTCCAATATGTAAGTTGGATCCTTGAGAAAGAAAAAAAAAAAATAAGTACAACATGGTCAGTGACGGGTTTAAGAAAACAAATTTAATAAACACTTTATACATGTCATTACAAAATGAAGGATAAGCGCAAGCACATTCTTGCTACCAAATCGTAACAATAAACTTATAATGAGAGCTAGCTAACTAAAACAAAGACAGTGGTCTTTAACAAAAGCTCGAATTTAAGGAAGCAAAAAGCCAAAAGGAGGAACTCAATGATATATTACCTCGATCTTTATAGCAATGATAATCCAACCTTTTTTACAGTATTTGTAAATTTTAAATAAACTTACACAGTTTTATTTACGTCAACATTGCTTCTCTATCAAGAGCCAAAAAACTATACTAGTAAAATGATGTCAACATATCCTCTTCCTAAACAAGAAGATAAGTCCTATGCTTAGAGTGTTCAGTCGATTTGGGGCCATAGCGCAACCAAACTCAATTGAATGCAAAAAGAACAAAGAAGTCCTTAAGTAACAGTATATGCTAGAAGTCCATGACTATTGAGGCAAAAAATAAGAAAATAACAAAAAAGTCTGGTACATTCACAAGGTAGAGTAAAATTAAAATCTTGAAAACCATTCTCAATATATATGATTTCTCTTAAATAAATACAACTTTAAAAGCACATGACTAATAATCAGACCATGTGAAGTTAGACGGTAAGTGAGTATTAAGAATCATAAGAAAAGTGAAAACAAAAGGAATATCTTCACAAATTTAATTCAACTTTCTTCTAAACAAAGAGGAAGAAAAAAACACAAGTAATAATAAAATATAAAAGATAGAAAATATATCTATTAGAAATCACACGAAAATAATCACGCAGAGCCCCATCTTAACCAGAATTGAACCAAGTGACGAAGGCCAAAAGTGTAGCAATAAGTGATAATAATTTTTAAAAAAAGCAAAAGAAGTGAGCATACGATGCAGTGCACATACTTAAGTAAATTTCGATTTAGGAATAAAAATTTTAAAAAAGACATGAGTCTTAGGTACCTTTTTTTACTTTAGTTTGATGACAGAGATATATATTGTATGAGATTTATTTCCACAAATAAGAAAATTTGCCAACAGTCAGGTGTGCAATGCGTGAAAAATTATTCCTCTCGCCAATCCATGTTGAAGTCAAAATAAGTTAAAGAACCATTCAAACGTATTTATGTTATAATTGTTTTAAATTTTTACATTATGTTATGTTGAGGAAGAGGCAAACCTGAAACTAAAGAAGATAAAGAATACCAAATTTTAACGTGGAAACCCCTTCAAATCGAAGGTAAAAACCACAAGATCACAAAGATCCAAAAAAAACTCCACTATAATAATAAGAGGGTTACAAAAGTTCTCCAAATTGACTACACAACAAGTGCCAAACACGGAGCAACAATAGCAACAAGAGCAACGACAAATCAATTGATTCGTCGTTCAATTGTTGCGCTAGTTCCCGCATGACACCTGATTTTTCGGTCCTAACAAGTGGTATCAGAGCCTTGGTTATTTATCCAAGTTGTTACGGAATGGAGGCGAATATGAGCAAGATGGTATGTTTAAACGGGAGAAATTATAATGTTTGGAGAAGCAAGATGAAAGATTTGTTGTTCGTGAAGAAGATGCAACTACCCGTTTTTGCAGCTCATAAACCCGAGAGTATATTTGATGAAGATTGGGATTTCGAGCACCAACAAGTATGTGGATATATACGACAATGGGTTGAAGATAATGTTCGCAACCATATTGTGAATGATACACATGCGAGATCATTGTGGGAAAATCTAGAGACTCTTTATGCTTCAAAAACTGGGAACAACAAGTTGTTCCTGCTAAAGCAATTGATGACCTTTAAATACAAGGAAGGCAGCCATGTCCTTGATCACATAAATAATTTTCAGGGCGTCCTTGATCAACTGTCTGGAATGGGAGTTAATTTTGATGATGAGATACAAGGACTTTGGCTTCTTAATACTCTGTCAGACTCTTGGGAAACTCTTCGTGTTTCTTTGACAAATTCAGCTCCTGGAGGTAAGGTGACCATGGAATATGCCAAGAGTGGTGTGTTGAACGAGGAAGTAAGAAGAAAATCTCAAGGTTCGTCCTCACAAGCATATATCATTGGATAAGAATGGTCGTGGAAGAGAAATTATTTGAGGTTGAGAAGATACACACTGATGAAAATCCTTCGGATATGCTGACAAAGGCGGTGGTTGCAGATAAATATGAATTTTGCAAAAAATTGGCAGGCATGAAGCTTGTCAATAGTTCCTCTACTTGAAGATACATTTGACCCCTTGGCTAGAGGGGGAGTTTGTTGGGAACATGCCCATGTTGTCCAGCCAAAGGCCTAATGGCCTAATCCTATTCTCTTTTGGTTTCAATTCCTATTCGGAATTGGATTCGGTATTTATTCATATTTAGAGTTGGTTTTGGCTTTAAGAGAAAGTACCACTCATTATCTATAAATAGGAAAACCTTGGAGAATTATTCTATGCTCATTGGTACAAGTCTTTGAAAGACTTAAACACATAAGAGTAATTTTTGAGAGAGCTTTCGTCAAGAGAGAAGAGAGAAGAAAAGTATTCGTTTTTGCTGCAAATTTTTATTCCGATCAGCCAACTTCAAATCACTTTTATCGATTTGTTAACCATTGGATCGGGCTTAAATTTTTACTGAATGTTTTTAACATCTTGTTCCTTAACTTGAACGGTGGAGATCGGATTTTCAGTCTCGTAGCATCTGATTTCATGCCTCGAACAACACCTCCAGTTTTGTGACTTCTCCTTTTTCAATTGATTCGTCGTTCAATTATTGCGTTACTAGTTTCCGCATGACACCTGATTTTTCGGTCCTAACACATTAATCTTCTCATTTTTTATTGGAGGAATAAATCTCATATTTAGATTCAGCATTTTCTCAAGGGACACATCCCTTCATATCAATGAGTTAATTACGGAAGTTGTTCAAGGATGCATCTCTTCATATGAAACCGTGTGTTTGTTGCCAAGTGTAGAGGGGTTTTTTAACTTATAGTAAGTAGGATAATTAGGTTTTAGGGGTAAAAAGGTAATTTAACCTTTTAGTTGAAGGGTTCATGCTTTTAATATAATATAGATAATGATAATAATAATAATAATAACTAGCTTCTCGGCACGTGTGTTGCACGTGTATTCTAAATCATGTAATACATGATTTTATGTTTCGACCTTGCATTAAGAACATATTGTTTCAATAATAAACTTATATGTTACAAAATTCATTAAGACCTCTTGTAGAGAAGACTCCCTATGATTTACTTAAAGGAAGAAAACCAGATATATCTCATCTTAGGGCATTTGGATGTAAGTGTTTTGTGCGCAACAATGGTAAAGACTCCCTAGGAAAGTTTGATCCTAGAAGCGATGAGGGAGTATTCTTGGGATATTCTTCACATAGAAAAGCTTATAAAGTCTATAACAAAAGAACTATGTGTGTTGAAGAAAGTGTCCATGTGATTTTTGGTGAAACTAGCATTCTTTCTGAGAGACAAGAACATGATGATGAAGCAATTGGGCTGGTAAGTGTCACACCTCTTTTTTTTTTCGCAGCAACCCTATTACGAGGTTGAGTTAGAAGAGTTTTTCCAATCGAAGTGACGTTTTGAAAAAGGGATTATTTATTATTTAGAGTCGCCACTTGGAATTGAGTTTTGGTGTTCCAAGTCACCTTTTATTGAATCCCTTATCAAAAGGAAGATTTGACTCCTAATTCATGGTCTACGAAAATAGAAGATTGAGTAAGGAATTTTGTTGACCGAAGGGAAGGTGTAAGGCACCCCTCGAGTCCCGTGGTTCTAGCACGGTCGCTTTATTGACTAATGTAAGGCTTAAATCAATTTTTAGCTATTCTTGTAGTTTAATTGATTATGGCTTATTTATTACCGCTTAATTAATTATTGTATTTTTATTAATTATATTCACCAAGATGCGGTACGCACACAAGGTATTCTTTGAAATTAAATGTTAAACCAAGGTACGGAATGTACACATGGTCAAAATATAATTATTTTAAATTTAATGGTATCGAGACGCGGGGATGCGCACATGATCCTTTTATTATTTAAGCACATCAATCCAAGGTTCGGGTATGAACACATGGGCTAATAGTGTATTTAAAATATTTAATTATTTTATCTCTTAACACTTACTAATTTATTATAATAGCCACGAAAGGATTACTAAGTAGTCATGTTCATTAGAAAGAAACGAAAGAGGAAAAAAAAAGCTGCCTACACAAACAGAAAAAAAAAACTTTCACATTTTTATTTGATTAATTCCCATTTTTATTTATTTTTCTTGTAGCTGTTTGATTATGTCAATCAGAATTAGTGAAATCCAAAGCGGAACATCGAATTGACTTGCCTTAATAACATACAATATATTCCATGAAACTGAAAGCTGATTGTTTTTAGCCTAATGTGAATTCCTTATGCATTATTCATGGTTCATCTAAAGAAATAAATATAGAAAGGTGAGTTAGGATCATTAGATAATAATAAGGCATATTATGGCTCCAAATTTGTTGCCACTCACCATAATACTTGGAAAAAGGTTACCGTCTTCCTAAAATACAATCGGATATACATGCAATTGATACAAGATGTGATATATATATATATATATATTAAAGACTTAGTAGATAAAACCAACACCTTATTAAGCACAATAACCATTCAATATCAAGCTTTGACATCATAGAGTGCGTACAAATGTAAAATCTTCAATTTATTAATTATTCAAAGGATCTGTTAGCTTACCACAAAAGCAAATCAATTTTGCAACAGTTATCAATGAATCAACTACATTGTAAAAGTCAAAATTCTTAATAAATAAAGCTAAAAAATGGATCTAGGAGACGATACAATGAAACAAAAGCCACATTAGTATATGAAAAGAAATAAATCTAATAAATAAATAAAAAGAATCGTAGTGGTACATATGAATTGAAATAATTCAACAGAAAAAGAAAGTAAGAGAGAGAAATCACCTTCTACTAATTGTTTTAGAATCACGAACTTGGAACCGCGAACAAAATCTCGAACTCCAATTTTGAACTCAGTAACGTAACTCAACAATTTTTCCAAGTGAATTTTTTTTACTCTAAAAAATAGTACTCCCTTTTCTTTTTTTTTGAGTTGCTGAAATTTTTTTTTTTTCTAGATTTTTCCACGTTCTGTGTTTTTTTCTATTTCCTCTTCTGTTTCTTTCTTTATCTTTTCCTTCTCCCTCCTTTCTTTCTTTTCCTTTCCTTTTGTTTTTTCTTTCGTATGTTTCCCCTCCCTTTTTCTTTTTGTTTTTTGTCTATTCATAGAATAATATGGATGAAGTGGTTGGTCAAATGTGATATTGTATGGGAGTAGGAGTGTGAGATTTTTAGGCTAAAAATTTGGGTTTAGTTAGCTAATCTAAAAAAAATCAGATTTTTTTAGATAAAGTTTGTTATCAACAACCTTTATCCTAACTTTAGTTTCAAAGAATTATTTTTAAAAAAAATTCATTTTTTTTTTGTTTGTTTTAATTTTTTAAATCTTACATAAAAGATGGTAACGTGTACCATCCTACTTTTAGACTTAAAGTAAACTATAAAAATAAGAAAACTCAATATTTACACTATAGTTTAAATCATACAAAGAAAATATAATAGTTTACTTATTAAATTCTAATTAAAAGATTTTTCATATATATATATATACTTTAAGAATGTGAGTATTATTATTATTTATTTATTTACTTTAATTAAATAAAATCTACTAAGTGTAAGATAAAAGTTTAAAACATCAATATTAGGCCTAAAAGGAATTTTTTTACTAAAATAGTATAATATTTGAGTGTGGTCAAAAATTAGTTGTTCACAGCATGCCCCTCTTTGCTTGGAAACATGAAGAGTTTTCATGCAAAGAAAATGAACAAGGTGACTGATTTTTTACCTCACTATTAACAAGGAAGAGAATATGAAAGAAAAGGATGTGACCGAACCTTGGTTTTAGGCCGCCTACATATCCCGGGTTATAAGGGAATCAGGCCACGTGTAGTTCAAGTGAAAGAAGAGTGATGGAGTAATCTTAGAGGGAGAGCCGAGTGAAGTTCCGTCGAGGTTCCGATCCGCAGTTCCGACTATTACATCAAAACGAAAAGAAAATTACATACTCTTGAAATCTAAGAGTTACAAAATTCCTATCTAAATGCCATCTGGAGTCTTGTCTTGATTCTTGACTTGCTTCTCCTATTGACTTTAGACTGAAACTTGATGCTCTCCAATATAAAAGACTATGGAATATTCTCACAGGCTTGCTTCTTGATCTGGTGATAAGAAGATGGATCTTGAAATCCTCTGCATGCATCCTGTCCAATCTGTGCTTTGCAGAAAAACCTACAAACCATCACAAACAAACAAAACGAACAAAAAATTTTCTGCCCCAGTTTGCACTAGAAAATTTTTGTGAGTTATTGAAAACACATTAAACTATCTTTGCTATTGCAAAAACAAAGAATTGAACAAGACACCTTTTTTTTCTTATAAATAATGGGGGATGTCGTACCCAGTGTTAATAAGAATGCAAGAAACTAGGGGATGTAGTAACCTGTGTTGACGATAAGATGAGGCACGTGGCACTTTGAGATGCTACTAGGGAATGTCGTACCCTATGTTAGCAATAAGAAATACAACCAGGGGATGTAGTACCCTATGTTTGAAATAAGATGAGGCTCTTGGCTTTCTAAGATTCTACTAGGGAATGCCGTACCCTATGTAGGTAAAAAAATGTAACCAGGGGATGTAGTACCCTGTATTGGCAATGAGATGAGGCTCGTGGCTCTCTGAGATGCTACTAGGAAATGTCGTACCCTATGTTGGCAGAAAGTAATGCAACCAGGGGATGTAGTACCCTATGTTGGAAATAATATGAGGCTCTTGGCTCTCTAAGATATTACTAGGGAATGTCGTACCCTATGTAGGCAGAAAAATGTAACCAGGGGATGTAGTACCCTGTATTGGCAATGAGATGAGGCTCGTGGCTCTCTGAGTTGCTACTAGGGAATGTCGTACCCTATGTTGGCTGAAAGTAATGAAACCAGGGGATGTAGTACCCTGTGTTGGAAATAAGATGAGGATCTTGGCTCACTGAGATGCTACTAGGGAGTGTCGTACCCTATGTAGGCAAATAGGAATGCAACTAGGGGATGTAGTACCCTATGTTAGCAATAAGAAATGCAACCAGGGGATGTAGTACCCTGTGTTGACGATAGGGTGAGGCTCATGGCTCAATGAGATTCTACTAGGGAATGTCGTGCCCTATGTAGGCAAAAAGTAATGTGACCAGGGGATGTGGTACCCTGTGTTGAAGATAGGGTATTGATTCTCTATAATAAAACTAAGAATAACATGATTACTTGTATATTATAAGAAAACTAAGGATTTGAGAACTTTACTTGGTGGTGTTCGTCTTTTCACGAACTGCTTCCTGAAATTGTTCTGTTCCTGTTCTGAACAAAGAAAAATTTGTTAGTTTTAAAATGGTGGTCAGTTTGTGGCCTTGATTTCTTTAGTGACTTGACCTTGCGTCCATTACACTTGTTAGAAACACTGACTTCATCGATGGTCGTACAAATTGCCGGGAGATTCTGTCATTACTTTCTGGAGATCTTCTTTCTCAACATCAAAACCTGAGTATTTTGTGCCTATCACCATTTCTGTTTATGGTGCAAACAAACTTGCTCCAGAACAACTTTCACCCGAGTAACTTTTGTCGACCCTTGACACATTGTTCAGTTCGTCAAGCCTTTTGCTCGTCAGGAAAAATCAAAGATGGCTTTATGCCTTTGCCCATGCATGTCCATGCCCAGAAATTTTTGCTTCGTATAACAGGGAAACTGTAACCAATTTTGTGGCCTTTTCTTTGCTTTGCTTTGACAAAATTAGACTGAAGAGGACTCAAAAAGAATAGTACGAAAGAAAACAAGAAAGTGAACTAATAGGTATTACAACTTAATCAAGAAGTGTACCTTTCAAAGAATAAAAATAGAAAGGACTTATCTGGAGGAATATGCTGACTTCAATGAACATGACATGCACTTTGGACTGGATGCCCGATCCGTCTGAACCGTCTAATTCTCAAAACCTGTTGTAAACTTCACCTTGAAACCGAGTTCTTTGTCTTAACCATGCTTGGGCTATGATATATGAAGACCTTAATCGATCAACGATGCCCTTTGTGGGTTTTCACCAATTGACCACTCTCATTTGCCTTTTTTTCAACTCACTATCGCCTTATAGTGCCCGTGAGGGTTTTCACCAATAATACTCTCTCATTTGTCTTTCTCTCAACACA
>ML373039.1:0-94103 GCA_005239525.1 Nicotiana knightiana | reverse complement strand
ATATATATATATATATATATATATATATATATATATATATATATATATATATATCCCGCCTTGACACGCCTTATGTGCAAATATCAATAGTAACAACAGCACGACAGAAGCCTCGTGCAATCCCATATCAACAACCGCACGACAGAAAAATTGTGCATCACAATAAAAACAACCGCACGGCAGAAACCTCGTGCATAACCAAAAAAAGTACAACAACAACAATGACAATAATACAGAGTACGGTAACTAAATAACTCAAGAACCTTCGATCACAAGAAACGGTAGAACTAGTTCACAAGGAATAACCATAATAAGGAATACTAGGCATAATAAGAACAGTTCAACAGGGAAGAAAATAATATGTAACAATAATCCCACCATGTACGGTTCAACAACCAAGAAACTAACACGAGTCAAATAATTCCAAATAAGGGAAAATCCACTAAGGCATAGGATTTCTAAGCTTATTTTAAGTTGGACAATTACAGGAGAGATACAAAAAATTCAAATAAAGGTACGTAGCGAGAAGATCACTATAACCTCAATTAAGGGAGAACATTTACAAAAGGGATAACTATAACTTCAAATAAAGATAAGCAGTTAAGGAAATGATAACATGGCAATGGAAGAGATAACAGTTTCCATTAAGGCACATATGAATCAAGTAACAATAAGAATGGATCGTGAAGCAATTGATTCTAATTAAGCAGGTAAAGGTGAAACTAGTAATTAAGGAACGTAGTCATAACAAGAACAATTGCATATTCAATGAATACAAGGACCTAGGAACTTTTAAGACGCCAATTTCCAAAAATAATTCTGAGCACATACTCGTCACCTCGCGTACACGGACTAAAATCAACATAGAAGACTCAAGTCCTATGGGGTAGTTCCCCCACACAAGATTAGGCAAGATAATTACCTCAAAGAAGACAAACTGGTACTCTAAAAGGAACTTCTCGGGTGAAATGACCTCCGGAAGGCTCAAATCTAACCAAAATAACTTCAAAACACAAATAAAACTCATAAAGGACTTATTTCAGATCATAAAGTCTCAATCTTTATCAAAATCTAAAATCGATCCCAAAAGTCGACCCCAAACCCGCACCTCAGAACCCGACAAATTTCACAAAACCCGAATACCCATTCTGATACCAGTTCGCTCCTCAAATCATGATTTTTCATTTTGAAAACTTTCTTCAAAATCCACCATTTTCCTCAACTCAAAACACAAACTAGATGATAAAAATAAAGATAAAATCATGGAATATATTAAATTCTAGGTGAAGAACACTTACTCAATCGATTTTCTTGAAAATCCCACAAAGAATCGCTCAAAACCGAGCTCTACAAGTCAAAATATGATGAAAATGGCTTAACCCTCGATTTGGAAATCTTATATTCTGTCCAGGTCTGAAAGCATCACAAACGCGGAGAAAGGCCCGCGTTCACGAAGAAGGAAGATAAGATTGTCCAGAAAAACCCTTCGCGAACGCGAGAGAAGGGACACGAACGCGAAGAACAAAGGACGGAACCCATCCGAACGCAAGATGGCGAACGCGAACGCGAAGAATAAATATGAGGCTGCCAAGGAGTGCTTCGCGAACGCGGGAGACTATCTGCGAACGCAGTGAAGGGAAAGGCAGACCTTCGCGAATGCGAAGAAGGATTTCGAGGTGGTCAGCAGTAACACTTCGCGAACGCGAAAGGCTCTTCGCGATCGCGAAGTAGGACACCAGAAAATAGGAACAACATTTCAAAATAGGAGGAAAAGGACCCGTAGCCCACCCGGAACACACCCGAGGCCCCCGGCCCCTCGTCCAAACACACAAACAAGTTCTATAACCTAACACGGACTCGCTCAGGGTCTCAAATCACATCAAACAACACCGAAAAATACAAATCGCACCAACAATCGAAGTTATGAACTTTC
Source organism: Nicotiana knightiana (assembly GCA_005239525.1). Classification (NCBI taxonomy): domain Eukaryota; kingdom Viridiplantae; phylum Streptophyta; class Magnoliopsida; order Solanales; family Solanaceae; genus Nicotiana; species Nicotiana knightiana. Next base: position 92,170 of record ML373039.1, on the reverse strand, counting down.
AAATCTTCCAACTTCTAAAACTCGTGCCGAAACCTGTCAAACCAACCCAGAATGACGTCAAATTTTGCAGACAAGTCCCAAATGACATAACGGAGCTGTTCCAACCCTTGGAATCGCATTTCGATCCCGATATCACCAAATTCAACTATTGTCCAAATCTCTCCACTTTCTAAATTTCAACTTTCGCCAAAATGCTTCAAATCACCCTACGCACCTCCAAATTCAAATCCGTACGCATGCCTAAGTCCAAAATCACCATACGAAGCTGTTTAAAACCTTATGCCTCCGAACGAAGCTTGAATTCTCAAAACGACCGGCCGGGTCGTTACATCCTCCCCCTCTTAAAACAAATGTTCGTCCTCGAACGTGCCAAGAATCGCCTCAACGTCTTCAAATCACTGAATGCACACCTTCAAGATATACCCGCGGGTGATTTCACGTCACCCTAATCCACATAAGCCTGATGCCACCATCTTAACTGTAATTTAGCCTTTCTACCAACACTGATAAGCCTCATAGTCAAAATTCTCATCTTTCATTCATTTCCAAAAGACCCGGTTCTAAATCCATATCTGGTATCAGTTTCAACCAGCTACAACAACTCATGCCTACACCCACAAGGTACGACCACTGAACATGACATACCACACATAGGCCCAAAATAACATTTCTGATCATAATAGCTGCCCGTAATCAATACCAACACTGGTCATTAGCCTCATATCCAATAGGAACCCGTTTAAAATCTTCACAACACTGAAGATGATGCAAGAACCACAAAGACCTGATAACTATACACCCAAATCAACAAGTCACAACTAACACCACTGGACACACACACCGCAAGCTAAAAATCAAGAAGCATAGAACGAAAATGAGTGAATATATAAAGAGAAACACATAAGAGAAATATCAAACAAGCCTGACAGTCACAACTCTCTATCAGTACCACACTACGAATCAATATAAATAGGAAAATCAAGGTACATAAACAATCATAAGGATCTCATCCTGGTATAACTCTCCACCGTGGCATGCAACCCGGCTCAAACATATCAGATCACATGAAGTCGCGAGGGTCTCACCCTCAACTCTGAATCACAGGTCGAATACACATCATACCAATTGGAATCTCCCACTAACTCAATTCTGCCAATAAAATCACAACACTTACTGAATTCTCACCCCGGTAGAGTATCAAATCACAAATCATAACCAAATTATTCAGGTTTCACATCAAACTTACCATAATGGAAAATAGGAACTCACTTCTAACCTCACCATTCTCAATGATGAATAAAAACAAACGATAGACACAGGATAACACCTATAGAATCTCCCAACAGGGGCAAACACATAAACAAAGTGCAAATCATGAAACTCACCCTTAAGTGAAGAAACAAATAAGGGAATTCGTCCCGATAAGAAAAACCGAAACAAAATACGAATGGTGCCCGTCTGTAACAAATCAAAAACATACCTGTATGACATCGTCTGGCACAACGGCCTCCAGCCTACTATATGAAACACATCAACGGGCCGGGTCAGGCCTCCCCCTCTTGGGCGCCCTTTACTCCCCTAAATACCCCGTTGTGACAAATCTGTATGGAGTCTGGGACAATCTCTTACCATATGGCTGGTATCTCCATACTCAAAGAAACCTCTCCGTTGACTAGCTGTGGAAACTATGCAGTACGAGTACCTTGAGACCCATGAGCACCTGAAATACCATGCCAAGCCTGAAGTGCAAACTGAATTGGCTGACTCACAAAACCTATGCCATGTCGTACCTGCATCTAAAATAAGGACCAGTAGATTTCTCCGGCCTCTGAGTCTTCCTCATCTCCCTGTCCTCTGTCTCCTGAACTCACCTATGCTCTCTCTCATGGACCTGCCTGTCCTCTCTCTCATGGACCCGTCTGTCCTCTATCTCCTGATCCCACATGCCCTCTACCCGGCGAGCGATCCCTACCATCTGCTGAAATAAAACATCCGAATATAACTCCCGAGCCTTGCTGAATCGAATATCATCCCCGAGCCCCTCAATGAAGCTACAAACACGCTCTCTAACTGTAGCGATCAAAGCAGGTGCATGCCTGGCCAAATCACTGAATCTCACAGCATACTCTGATACTCACATACTGCCCTGACGCAGCTGCTCAAACTCCGCGCGTCATGCATCTCGAAGGGACTGAGGTACAAACTCTCTCAGGAACATCTCCGAAAACTAAACCCATGAAAGTGAAGTTGCCTCGGCCGGGCTACCCAACTCGTACGCCCGCCACCACTGATAAGACGCTCCACTGAGCTGAAATGTAACAAAAGCAACCCCGCTCGTCTCCATATTACCCATAGTACAAAAAATGCAGTGACACTCTTCCAAGAAACCCTGGGCATCATCTGTCACCAATCTACTGAAGGTAGGAGGGTGGTACTTCTTGTACCTCTCAAATCTAAGGTGTTCTTCCTCAGATGCTACTGCCCTAACCACGGGCTAAATTGGAACCCCCAGGCTGTATTGCCATGACACCTGGAACCTGACCAACATGAACTCGCTACTCTGGAGTGTGGGCAGCGGGAGTTTGAGCCCCTCCCCTAGTCTGTGAAGTAGCTAGTGCACCCGGAATCAATCCCGCCTGAGTCAATGTACCAAACATACTCAGGAACTGTGCTAAGGTCTCCTGAAGTCCGGGGGTGACAACAAGCGTCTCCGGTACCTGCCCCCAATTGGAACTACTGGCGGCTCCTCAACTGCTGCTCTAGTAGGTGCCCTAGCTGCGACACGTGCTCCTCGTTGGCCTCTGCCTGTGCCCCTAGCGACATCTGCTCCGGGGTTAACGTCATCAGGAACATCAGCTTGTGTCCTCACCATCTGTGAGAGAATGAGATGATAAAAATTCAAACTTCGGGATCAATGAACTCGCATGATAGGACTGAAGGAGGTGAAATTGTCCTAATAATTTCATAGCCTCTCTAAGATAAGTACAGACGTCTCCGTACCAATCCACAAGACTCTACTAAACTCGCTTATGACTCGTAGCACCTATGAACCTAGAGCTCTGATACCAACTTGTCACAACTCAATTTCCTGTCCATTGGGTATCGTGATAGCACCTAGTCTTACGGACTAGGTAAGCCTAAACTGGTAGTACAAGTCATAAGCTCTATAAAGTTTGCTACAACTTTTAAATACAACTATTTGGAAATAGGTAAAATAGTGTGAAATACAAAATAGGAAGGAGACTCCGAAGTCTGTGAATGTAACATCATATTTACCTTGAGTTTTCACAACAGCAATCCACGCTGCTAGCTAATGATCAACCGGCTTCGCAATACCTGGATCTGCACAAAAATATGCAGAAGTGTAGTATGAGTACACCATAGAGGTACCCAGCAAGTATCAAGACCAAACTTAGTGGAGTAGTGACGAGGAATAGTCAAGACACCTACTCGACTAAACAACCTGAACAAATGTGGGCATGGGAACAACAGAGTATGATATCTACATAAAGACTACGCGATATGGCTAACAATACAGTAATTGCAATAAGAAAGGAAGATAACAAGTATCGGCGGAATACCAAATAATGACACAGAAGGACGAACGAAAGCACAACCTAAATCCAAAATCACAGATATAGAAAGGAAGTAATAACTCAACAACAACAACCGTTTTCACATAAGGTTTTAGTCAGTAAACTCTATGAGGTTCCGAACCTCGAGCTAATCAAAAATCACTGGTCTCAATACCTAAACCCTAACACTTGGCATCCTGTGCCCTCGTTACACCTCATAACCGCACTGACAACTCACGCACCAATAGAGTCATTCTGACATAGAAGGCAAGTAAACAAGGGCATTTATACTCAACAATAACAAGGAAGCCCATTAATCCGAAAAGAGTGCTTAACTACATGTATTCTTGTGCAACTATCCAAACATAGTTCAAACCAGCTAGTAAGCATAAGAGCAAAGAACGGACAGCGTGTAGAATGTTTTCTCACAACTTTCACAAGGTAAGTCTCACACATGTAAACATACCACTGCATAAATATCAACAACAAGAATGACCCTAGGCCATCACAAGTCATCACAAAACAATCCCTGACACATCCCACATTGTCTCGCCACGCGTGCAATAGTAAAGTAAATTCCCGCCTTGTCTCACCACGCGTGCATAATAATGTTCACACCTTGTCTCGCCACATGCGCAACCCACACACACACATACACACATACACACACACACACACACACACACACACACACATATATATATATATATATATATCCCGCCTTGTCACGCCGTATGTGCAAATATCAATAGCAACAACAGCACGACAGAAACCTCATGCAACCCCATATCAACAATCGCACGACATAAACCTCGTGCATCACCAGAACAAGTACAATAATAACAATGAAAATAACACAAAGTACGGTAACTAAATCAACTCAAGAACCTTCAATCACAAGAAACGGTAGAACTAGTTCACAAGGAATAACCATAATAAGGAATACTAGGCGTAATAAGAACAGTTCAACAGGGAAGAAAATAATATGTAACAATAATCCCACAATGTACGGTTCAACAACCAAGAAACTAACACGAGTCAAATAATTCCAAATAAGGGAAAATCCACTAAGGCATAGGATTTCTAAGCTTATTTTAAGTTGGACAATTACGGGAGAGATACAACCAATTCAAATAAAGGTAGGCAGCGAGAAGATCACCATAACCTCAATTAAGGGAGAATTTACAAAAGGGATAACTACAGCTTCAAATAAAGATAAGAAGTTAAGGAAAAGATAACATGGCAATTGAAGAGACAAAAGCTTATATTAAGGCACATATGAATCAAGTAACAATAAGAGTGGATCGTGAAGCAATTGATTCTAATTAAGTAGGTAAAAGTGAAACTAGTAATTAAGGAACGTAGTCATAACAAGAACAATTGCATATTCAATGAATACAAGGACCTAAGAACTTCTAAGAGGCCAATTTTCACAAATAAGTCCGAGCACATACTCGTCACCTCGCGTACACGGACTACAATCAACATAGAAGACTCAAGTCCTAAGGGGTAGTTCCCTCACACAAGGTTAGGCAAGATACTTACCTCAAAGAAGACAAACTGGTACTCTAAAATGAACTTCTCGGATGAAATGACCTCCGGACGGCTCAAATCTAACAAAAATAACTTCAAAACACAAATAAAACTCATGAGGACTTATTCCGGATCATAAAGTTTCAATCTTTATCAAAATCTAAAATAGATCCCAAAAGTCGACCCACGGGACCGCACTTCGAAACCCGGCAAATTTCACAAAATCTGAATACCCATTCCGATACGAGATCAACCATACTAAAATTATTAAATTCCCATACTAATTCGCTCCTCAAATCATGATTTTTCTTTTTGAAAACTTTCTTCTAAAACCAAAATTTTCCTCAACTCAAAACACAAACTAAACAATAAAAATGAAGATAAAATTATGGAATATATTAAATTCTAGGTGAAGAAAACTTACCAAATCGATTTTCTTGAAAAATCCCACAAAGAATTGCTCAAAACCAAGCTCTACAAGTCAAAATATGATGAAAATGACTTAACCCTTGATTTGGAAATCTTATATTCTGCCCAGGTCTGAAAGCATCGCGAACGCTGAGAAAGGCTCGCGTTCGCGAAGAAGGAAAAAAAGGTTGTCCAAAAAAACCCTTCGCGAACGGGAGAGAAGGGACACGAATGCGAAGAACAAAGGACGAGACCTACGCGAACGCGACATGGCAAACACAAACGTGAAGAATAAATATGAGGCTTCCAGGGAGTGCTTCGCGAATGCGGGAGACTATATCCGCGAACACTATGAAGGGAAAGGCAGACCTTTGTGAACGCGATCACGAAGAAGGACACCAGAAAACAGGAACAACAGTTCAAAATAGAAGGAAAATGACTGTAGCCCACCCGGAACACACATGAGGCCTCCGGGACCCCGTCCATACACACAAACAAGTTCTATAACATTGCACGGTCTCACTCTGGGTCTCAAATCACATCAAACAACACCGAAAAATACAAATCGCACCAAGAATTGAACTTATGAATTTTCAAATCTTCCAACTTCTAAAAGTCGTGCCGAAACTTGTCAAACCAACCCGGAATGTCATCAATTTTTTGCAGATAAGTTTCAAATGACATAACAGAGCTGTTCCAACCCTCGAAATTGCATTCCCATCCCTATATCACCAAAATAAACTATTGGTCAAACCTCTTCACTTTCAAAACTTCAACTTTCACCGAAATGCTTCAAATCACCCTACGGACCTCCAAATTCAAATATAGACGCACGCCTATGTCCAAAATCACCATACGAATTTGTTCAAGACCTTATGACGCCGAATAGAGCTTAAATTATCTAAACAACCGGTCGGGTCATTACAAGAAGAGAGGAAGCAGCTGCGAGGCTTTTCAGGAAGCAGTGCGAGACTTTTCAGGAAGCAGCTGTGAGACTTTTCTAGAGCTGCTTGTAAGCTGTCTGCATGAGCTGCTCTCAATCTGCCTGTTTAATTAGTCATTTTATTGAGTTGCTTGCAACCTGCCTGCATCAACTGCTTGGAGATAAACTTCAATGGAGTATTAGAGGGATAATCTTCTTCAGGAAGATTATCTACAGCTGAGTAATAAATGGACATCCACAATAATATTTTCATAACACCCCCTCCCCTTGTTGGATGTTCATTAGTGCCTCGTTAAAACCTTACTAGAAAAACCCCCGTAGAAATAATCATAGTCAAGGAAAAAGAGTAAGCTAATAATATACACTGCAAGCTGCCTCATTAAAACCCTACCAGAAAAAACTAGTTGGAAAAAACCTGGACAACGGAAAAAGAGTCCAGTGCATACTTTGGATGTTGATGAATGGGTTTCTATAACTTCCTATTTTAGGCCATAGGAAGAAGATGTGATGGTAGCTTGTGGCAGGTTACTAAGAAATGCCTACGTGAAAAACGGTGCTCTTTTATGTTAGTTATGGGTGAGTTAATTTTACTGGCATGTTCAATTGACTTTCATAACCCCGTAACAGTAAGACAATTGATTTTGTATTGAAAAATTCAGAGTTTTTGTAGATCGAACCTTTTTAGTTAGTGAAAATGTTCTCTTTGTTTGAAGTGTTTAATACAATCTTGTTTGTCATTATATGCTATGAACCTGTAGTATTCTAGGTATTTCTAATGTATTTATGTGCAAACATTTATCTTATATTGTGCTTTAACTTTTAGTGCTTTGTAGTATAGAAGAAATCACGGAGACTATTTCTTTTTTAACTTTCTATAATTAACTTTTACCTACTCTAATAATAGATATTGCTAGGTTGAAGCTGATAAAAGCATTCTTCTTTGCTAATTGTCATATGAAAATTTGTGAACATTAAAGTGCTATTCGGGTATTCTTTCAGTCATTGTCAATAAACTAAAGCTGGCTGTAGAAAAAAAGTTAGATCATTTGCTGAGTCACATAACAAATATTATTTACGCGAGTCTAGTTTATTTCTTAATAAGTGGACTCATGTTCCTACTTACTTATTTTAAAGCATAAACTAAAATAGGCAATATTGTATCTACTCTTTTTCCTAATTAGTGGCTTAACTAATGGACAATAAAAAGAAAAAAAGAAAGAAAGAATCAAGGAAGATCAACTATTTCTAGGTCTGCTTTTTGATAAAAAAAAAATTTTTATTGAAAATCTTATTTCTTAGCATCCTTTCTATTAGGGGTGGGCATAAAATCCGAAAAATCGAATTCTAAATCGAACCGAATCGAATTAATTTGGTATTTCGGTTTCGGTTTTTTCGGTATTTCGATTTATTTCGGTACATAAATTTCGGTATTTCGGTATACGGTATTGGGTTTTTGATATTTCGGTGAAATAGTTTTTTTTTTTTTTCTGGATGACCGAGAAATCCGTCTGGGGCCGATCCTTTGGACCAACTGCAACCTTCGAAACTCGGTGGATAATGGGCCCGCCCCTCTATCCTTCTCCACTTAAATACCAGGCTTTGCTTTGCATGGTGCGGGGGCTTGAACCTGTGACCTAAGACACAAATCCACCACCATTTGCCACTTGAGCTAGGCCCTGGGGGCAAATACCAAAATAGTTTAGTCCAAGTCCAACTTTATTTTTATTTTTAGCCCAATAACTTTAAGCCCACACTTCAAAAGTCCAAAACTCCTAGTTCCCTAATTCCTTACCCTTAGGCTTTAGCAAGGTTCCACTAAGCAGATTAAGAACTTCTAGAAATTTTGGAGCTTAGATAAAAAATGTATACTATATTGGCAGTCAACTATCTTTGGCATTGAGCTTAAATGGACTGTTCAACTATCCATCTTTTTGCTTTAGGATAAAGTATGGCTTTATAATAGAGGCATAAAAGAAATTATTGCTTTTTACGTGTAAGTTATAATACTTAGGTGCAACTTTTTCTCTTGTATTAGCCAAAGATATTATAAGATGCTTCCTTGCATCGCATCCGTGTTTAATCCAATGCTAGTAAATAATACTAGTTGTATTGGTTTCAAAAGTTGAAACGTATCTTTTCAACCCTAAGAGCTACAGATTTGAATAGGCACAAGCCTTATAACATAGATTTGGTTTAAACCGAAACTGTACCGAAACAAAATAAAAAATACCAAACCGTACCGAAATATTTTGGTACGGTATTTGGTATAACAATTTATAAACCGAATACTGAAATACCGAATCGAAATTCTTAAATATCGAACCGAAGTAACGAATGTCCACCCCTACTTTCTACGGTGAAGAAGAAAGCATGCGCTTTATGCTAAAAAATACGGAGGATCACTTTGCTGAAGATACTAACTTTGAAGGTGAAGGTAAGCAACATGAACTTTAAAGACTATTATTTTCAAGTGCTCGCTTTTTTTAATGGAAAACATAATTTAATTTTTTTATTATTTATGTGTAAATATTGTACCTCTAATTTAGATTATATTATTGTAGATTATACTGTTAATGATCAAGATTGTTCCACATTCGTGCATAATGTGTCTAACATCAGCACTGACTTTGCTATTAAGATTGGGATGAAATTTGGTTTTGAAGATGAATCATACAAAGCATACAATTCTTATGCTTTAGCAAAAGGTTTTGGCATCCGAAAGGGAGCAAAAACTTTCAACAGAAACAAAGAATTAACAAGGTGTTTATTTTTTTGTTCTTGTGAAGGGAAGTCTCCTTTTATTCTAATTATCTAGAAAGAAAACGTCAAAGGTTAAAATATAGATGTGGTTGTATGGCTCTCATAAAATTTAAGATTTCAAATGAGATATGAGAAGTTTTCGAATTTTTTTATAAGCATAACCACCCGATGATCGAGAAAAATTTAAGACATTTCATATTGTCTGGCCGAAAGCTTACAACTGCTACTAAAGACATGCTAGATTTATTGAACAAGATGCTCGTAACTTCGTACAAGCACGTAAAAGAAGTATGATTAACAGTAGGTGAAGGTAGTTGATTTACGGATGAACTAAATTGAAAGTGTCGGAGAGATCACTTGAACAACATTTATAGTATGAATAATTTGAAGACTCAACATATATTGATTATTTTGTATTATCTGACTTTGATTTATAATTTGTGTCTGGTGATGCATTTGTGTATATCCTATGTAGCTGTATTATTATGGTGTATGTTAAATGTATTCGGAGCAACATAATTTACTATAGCTTGTTTACATTGTTATATTTTATTTTTGCGAAGAATATCAAATACAAAATTATTCATTATGTATAGGTTGTATGTGACTGTCGACGTTAGCTTCTTCATCCTTTTCTTTTTGAAACTCATTTTCTTTTTCCAGTTTGTCATAGTTATTCTTTTCTTGTACTAAGTGATTGGATTATCATAAATTAAACAGGATTCTACTAGGTTCTTTATTATAACATGCATGTACTTATGACGTTAAAAGGTTTTTAATTTTTTATTTTAAATAAACTCCTAAATCCTAAGTAAGATCATATTTTGTCAAGATTTTTCACGAGAGAGAGTGAGTGAGAGAAGTAATTTTTTTTTTTTTTTTTTTTTTTTTTTTTTTTTTTTTTTTGCATGGTGACTTTAGACATTTATGTTTACTTTTCACATATTATAAATGTATAGGGCACATTTTGATATAAAGAGTAAGCATCCACAAATTTGGTCTTCAAGCATATTTTGTAGAAGAGTTATGGACCTGTAGTTGCTCCCCACGCCCCTAGGACAACGTTATCCAGTGTAGAAGTTATGGGTTTAATTGAATCTATAGTTTTTGCTCATACTCCGTATTTTTATAGAAAAATTCATTAAATATATATAAATAATAAATTTTGAACCCATTAATAGATGGGATGTTGTAGAATTAGGAATATGAAACCATAAGGTATAAAATTCTGAATTCACTTCGGATTGTAATCCCTGTTTTTAAAGGCAATTGATAAGGGATATCATGCACTGAGGTTTTAGGTTGCTACAAAGTTGTGGCTATTCACTGAATTTAACTCATGAACTAAGAGGTAAAAAAGCATAAAGATTAATTTATTATGTGACTTCATCCTGACTTTTTAATTTATTATATGAGTTCATCCTGATAAAAAAGCATTAATTAATTTAGGTTGATAATGATATTACGTCCATATTCTTTAGTAGAAAGGAGATTGGGTAATGGGATTACGTTTTGATGTTGAAGATAGGATGATAGATAACTTGTAGCCCAAAAAAACAAACAACTAATGAACTTGGTGATGCAAATATATTTATAGACTTTATTCTTATGATAATAATAGACATCTCAGAAATTTATTTGTACTTGTGGTTGTTAATTACGAAGCATCAGGACAAATAAAGATTGAGTGCAAATTACTTTTTTTTATCCCTGTACTACTTAAAACTTGATATAATTTATGTGTCCAGGATTGTGTTAGATATAAGAGAAAAATATACAAAGATGCTGAATGTTACATAAAAATAGTGTTGTTGAATGGCTACAAATTTGAGATAGAGAGTCCTGCATGAGATATTTCAGTTCAAGGTAAAGAAAATTTGTATTAGTGCAAAACCTATAAAATACCAATCTAAATTTTGTTTTCTGATAAGTAATGGGAGAGTAGTATTATATCGAAAATATCAGTATAAAGGAAGTGATGTTCGGTATGTGATGTTCGGCCAAAGATGCATATATTTACTCATTGTTACCTCATATTATAGTACTTTTAATCTTTATTTGAGTATTAATTATATTACTTTGTGATTAATATGATATTTTAATTGTGTAGAAATAAAGCGGTGTGGAGATAAAGAAATTTGGAACAAAATTGAATAAAACGCGAAAGAAAAAAAAGAAAAATTAAAGAATAAAAAAAGGAGGACACCCTTTGATCTTTGTCCCCTCCAAGTGAAAACAACAAATGGGAGTATAAATCAAAAGTAACGCATGAAGGAATTTGAAAGTGAAAAATTCACTGTTTTCAGCGGTAGGACCAGAGATGGACACTAACCTGGACGTTGTATTGCGTGGGTTTTCCTATTTCGTCCGGGACAATAGTAATTTAGCCCTACACGACCCCAACTCGTACAAAAGGGGTTCTAAACCTAATTTGAAAAAAATCTAACATACTTTGAAGGAGAATTCACGTGGAGGAACATACATCACGTTTGAAGGAGACTTCTCCTTAGTTTTTCTTTTCTTCTCTTCTTTTAATCTCATAATTTATTAGTTCTAGAGTTTTGAGTGAACATTGTAGTTTGAAGCTTGAATTATTTTTATTATTTTAATATTAGTTTATTTATTCAATCTTGCGCTTAATTATTTGATTGCTTGATCACCAATTGAATACTATCTATGAATCTAGGATTGAACTCGGGAGAGGAAATTCTAGATTGCATATAAGATTGAGTAGAGTAAGATCTTAACTCTTGGGAGAGGGGGGAGGGGGATTTTCGGTTAGGATAGGGATATACCTATTCGCCTTACTTGGTTACTATACATGAATTATTAATGCATTCCTGTCAATTCTAATTTCATAGGAATATAGGCGTTAGGTTAGCTTGAATATACGAGTAGTAATATTAACCCTTTCAACCAATAAACCAAATAAATTAATTAGATGATTTAAGTGGAAGACTCAACGGGATTGTTAGCTAACCCATAACTCTAGAATATCGGTTCTTGTTGAATTCGTGTCTAATTTCGCCAACTTGTTTCTTTAATTTCCTAATTTGTTACTCTAGATTAATTTTAGTTAAATATTCATACGTTAGGATTCGTTTGAATATATTAATTGTCTTAGTTTAATGTAGTTGATAGTTAATCACAAGTCCCTGTGGGTACGATATCTGGACTTACAATCCTATATTACTTGTCGACCACGTATACTTGCGTGNTCCTGGGGGGGGGAGGGGGGAGGGGGGGAGGGAGGATTTGCGGTTAGGATATGAATATACCTAACCTTGCTTGGTTATTATACGAGAATTATTAATGCGTTCTTGTTAATCCTAATTTCATAGGAATATAGGCGTTAGGTTAGCTTGAATAGACGAGTAGTACTTCGGGATAAGGCTACGAGTAATATTAACACTGTCAACCAATAAACCAGATAAATTAATTAGACAATTTAAGTGAAAGACTCAACGAGATTGTTAGCTAACCCATAGCTCTAGAATATCGGCTCTTCTTGAATTCGTCTCTTAAATTTTGCCAACTTGTTTCTTTAATTTCTTAGTTTGCTACTCTAGATTAGTTGCAGTTAAATATTCATACTTTAAGAATCGCTTGAATAGATTAAATATTTGGTTTAATTTAGTTGATGGTTAATCACAAGTCCCTGTGGGTACGATATCTGGACTTACAATCCTATATTACTTATCGACCACGTATACTTGCATGTGCGTTTGGGAGCAACAAGTTTTTGGCGCCGTTGCCGGGGACTTAGAAATTATCTATTTTACTAGATTGGATTTTTACTTTTTGTCTATTCGAGTTTAATATTTTATTATCTTTGTTTACATGACATCTTGGAATGAGAATTGGTCGAATATTGGTTATTCTTATTATGACGATCTTTGTCCATATTATGGAGGACCACACTTGTGGCAAAATTGTGAATCTCAATCTTATGAGTGGAATATTTGTAATGTCTGTGGTGGTCAAGATGGCCACTGGGATAGTTGTCCTAATTCTTGTTATCCTCAGAGCTCTTATTATAATGTTTCTAATAATATTTATGAGTTCGATAGGAGCAAAGAAGTGGAGGATATGGAACGGCTTGCGCGTATTATGGACATGATGAGGCAAGTGGCCGATCAACAGGTTCTTGATGCCTTAGCGATCAAAAGACTCCAGATTAGAGTGGACGAATTAATCGCCAATTTCCAAGAAGAACCTCAACTCGACGAAGAGAGTGAGTCCCCACAAGAAGATTATTTTGAAGAAGCAAATATCGTGAGCCAATCTTGGCTAGAGGTACAAGCTCAACTGTTAAAATCTCATGAGTTTCTTCGTGATGGTCTTTCAAATATGACAAAACAACTGATAGAAGGAAGAACTGAGCTCAAGCAAGAAATAGACCAGTTTGGCTCAGATATCCATGACCTGCAGGATCAATTGAATAAAAAGCTTGAGGAGTCTAATGCCCTACGACCTAGTTTTGTGGATACTGGCCATCTTGTAGAGCGGAAAGAGAAATTCCAACTATTTGACCAAATTATTAATGATATCAAGTTTGGTGAAAAGTGTAAAATAGAGGATGTCAAAAATAATGCAATTTTAGAGTTAGGGCGTGTTGGTCTTCATTCTAATAATTTTTCTACATTATGTTTGGATGGAGACATGGAGATCGAGCTTTTAGAGTATGTATAGATGAAGAACAAGACCCTTATATTATGAAATTTGTGATGCCAAGGAAACAAAACAACATACCTCACTTAAAGGCCAAGAAGTGCAAGATGCGATACCTACTGCTTGGTTCCTTCGTTTTAACACCACCGCCCCATGAACATGACAGAAAATTTGATGCAAAGTTGGGGGCAAAATTCATATCCTCAAAGTGGAAGGAGAAGTGGTGAAGTGATGGCGTCGTGCCGCGACGTTAAATCAAACGCTTGTTGGGAGGCAACCCAATTTTGTTTTTCTTTTTTACTTTTGCTTATTGTTTTTTTAAAAAAAAAATTGTGTTATTCTTTTGTAGTGTTGTTTTTGTATTTTGTAGGAGTAGGAGCATGGAGTCAAAGCCAATAGGCACGTGCAAAAACGAGCAGGTGGTTGAAACTAAGTGTGAGGTACCCGCACAAAGAATCATACATAGGAGAAGTCTGAGTATCCCGTGAGCTGTTAATTCTTCGGCCTTTGGTCTACCAGGAAGTCTCTTGTACCCTCTTGTTATTTTCAGTGTGCATTGAGGACATTGCACAATATTAAGTGTGGGGTGAGGAGGCAATCTGAGTGATTTTCTGTGTTATCCTAACTCAGTTGTAATTTTTTTTTTCTTAATGTAGTAGTTTTTATTTTTTATTTTTTAAAATATTTTAAAAAAACGAAAAACAAAGAAAAGAATCATAAAATTGGGACTTTTCCTGATGATGAATTTTGTGAACAATTTTCTTGAGGGTAAAGTCCAATAAAAAAAAAATTATTTCTAGTTAGTTTTAGTTAGGTAATAATCTCCATTGGTTTTTCTTTTTCAGGGGATGTAACTTGAACCGGATAAATTTTTTATTTTTAGGATTAGATTTTTTAGGAGTAGTAAAAGAGAGATAAGAAAAAATTTTGTTACTTGGTTGATACTAGCATATTTAGGCCTGAGCTTGAGTAGTACTTTCCTCTGAGTGCTTGAGTAATGAATAAAATAGCAGATTTTCTGACACCTAAGATCAAGGTTGTGACTCTGTATATAGCTTATTCTTATTTTGTTGTTCGCTATGATCATGTTTGTCTTAGAGTAGAATTGATCCATCTTGATTGATACGTGTGCCATGTGTGGTGAGGATTTCTTACATATATTCCATGTTTTGCATCTTAGTCTAGAACGTGCCCTGCATGTTATTGAAGCGAAATAAAAGTGTTGCTCTGTTTAGAAGATGATAATAGGCTTTCTTTGATATGTCTTTTGAATTTTAGCCTTTTCAGATATTGTACCACTAGTTAGCCCTTTGAGCCTGCAACCTTTTGTTTGAAGCCGTATTTTTGCCTTTATTTTTTTGTTGAATCCCTAGTTTTTACACCCTGCTTCCTTGAGCAATGTTTCTTACATTATGTTATTAATTGATAAATTTGAAGAACAGGATGGTTAAGTGAAAAATGGTGACCAATGATAGCGGAAAAGTGATGGAAAGGCGCTCTTGAAAATAATGTGACATGAAAAAAAAAGAGAAAAAAATTGCTTTAAAAAAATGAAACGTTCTTGACATGAGGGAAATACTTGTGAAACAATTGATGAAGAGAAGGCTAAAAAATAAAGTGAAGAGTAGAAAATAATGGGTGATGAAGTCTAAAAGTGCAAAGTGCTTAGGGAAGTGTAAGTGACTATTATATAATTCTCCTACCGTCCCTTAGCCAACATTACAACCCGTTAAAGTCCTATCTGATTCTATTCGAGCATACTTAATTAGTAGAGATGTACATAATGGGCAAGCATATGGTTCTTTGTGCATATATGTGAATTCTTTGTGAGTACGAGAGTTGTTCTTTGATGTTATGTCCTTAAATTATATTCATTCTTTCATTTGAGTGTATGGACTATTTTTTCTTGTGAGAGCACTTGTTTCATGATAGATAGGTGATGTCATTAGCTTCTTTGACAGAGTAAGTGAGCGAGCTTAAATTTAGTAAGTTAGAGTCCGTCTCTGAGGTTAGGAGGTTAGAAGTTTGTTGTTTCGTTTATGACTTGTATATTGCACGGTGATCAGGATGTGTCGGATGATTTGAGTTGCTATAGGGCCTAATGGTTAGTATGAACCGAAGTGGTGGTGTTTCTAGGCTTGATTTATTGAGAGTAATTTTAATGCTTACTCGAGGACGAGCAAGAATATAAGTGTGGGGTGTTGATGTTCGGTCAAAAATGCATATATTTACTCATTGTTACCTCACATTATAGTACTTTTAATCGTCATTTGAGTATTAATTATATTACTTTGTGCTTAATATTATATTTTAACTGTGTAAAAATAAATGGTATGAAAATAAAGAGATTTGGAGCAAAATTAAATAAAACGCGAAAGAAAAAAAAAATTAAAGAATAAAAAAAGGGAGGACACCCTTTGGTCTTTGTCCCCCCCAAGTGAAGACAACAAATGGGAGTATAAATCAAAAGTGACGCATGAAGGAATTTGAAAGTGAAAAATTCACTGTTTTCAGTGCCAGGAGCGCTGGGCGTTGGCCTGGACGCTGTATTGCATGAGTTTTCCTATTTCGTCCGAGACAATATTAATTTGGTCCGACACGATTCAACTCGTATAAAAGGGATTCTAAACCTAATTTAGAAAAGATCCAACTTACTTTAAAGGAGAATTCATGTGGAGGAACATACACCACGTTTGAAGGAGACTTCTCCTTAGTTTTTCTTCTCTTCTCTTCTTTTAATCTCATAGTTTATTAGTTCTAGAATTTTGGGTGCTACATGAACATTGTGTTGAAGCTTGAATTGTTTTTATTATTTTATCATATTGATTTATTTATTCAATCTTGCGATTAATTATTTGATTGCTTGATCACCAATTGAATACTATCTATGAATCTAGGATTGAACTCCAGAGAGGGAATTCTAGATTGCATATAAGATTGAGTAGAGCAAGATCTTAACTCTTAGGGGGAGGGGGAGGCGGGGGAGAGGGGGGGAGAGCGGATTTGCGGTTAGGATAGGAATATACCTATTCGCCTTGTTTGGTTTTTATACGGGAATTATTAATGCGTTCTTGTTAATCCTAATTTCATAGGAATATAGGCGTTATGTTATCTTGAATAGACGAGTAGTACTCCGGGAGAAGGCTACGAGTAATATTAACACTGTCAACCAATAAACCAGATAAATTAATTAGACAATTTAAGTGGAAGACTCAACGGGATTGTTAGCTAACTCATAGCTCTAGAATATCGGTTCTTCTTGAATTCGTCTCTTAAATTTCACCAACTTGTTTCTTTAATTTCTTAGCTTGCTACTCTTGATTAGTTGTAGTTAAATATTCATACTTTAGGAATCGCTTAAATAGATTAATTGTTTGGTTTAATTTAATTGATAATTAATCACAAATGTTTGTGGGTACGATATCTAGACTTACAATGCTATATTACTTGTCGACCACGTATACTTACGTATGCGTTTGGGAGCAATAGTATTAACAACCCAAGTACAATCCATGCCGATTACTAATAAATTTTATCACGGTGTCTACGTCATTAACATTGACTCTAGCATGTTACACCAAAAAAGGAGCAAAGAGAGTAATTCTGCTTAAGGTTAACTATGTACTCCTCTTTGTCTTAAAAAGAATATAATTCTACGTTTTCTTTTTCCTCCATATCATGACCCAACAAATCGCTGTCGTTATAGTGGACCAAAGTGGTGTTGCTCTACATTGACCAGCCCTAGGTTATGCCACCCTTGAAGAAAGGGGAACGTATTCTCTGGAAAGTACCATTTCATGCACAGTAAGCTGAAGATAAAAACCATAGCTGACACCTTGCAACGAATAAAAAGGCGATTGTTATATTCCTCGTGGTTGTATTGGTATTACACTTGGAATTAATTAAGTGGATCAATGGAAGAGCGACAGCCGGAGGAAAGCTCAGAAAGAGATACAAAGAAAGAAACTACGGGCTAAACACCTACGAGATGATTAAAAACAGGTTCCCGAGCCTATTCAAAGAGTTGAAGAAACACGGTCAAAATAAACTAGGGCAGATTCATAGATCTTCAATCAATGAGTTCAAACATTACAGAATCTTCACGCAATAGTTACAATTATCTATTATAACGTTTCATTAATGATATAAATACTCATTAATGCTCAATCATAAAGAGAATAGACATTGTAATCAAAGCTCCCTATAAAAAGGAATGAAATATTAATTGTATCAACACGTTCTGATCATTATTGGAATACACTCTTTATTCTTGCGTTCTCAACTATTCTCCTCTCTATTTTGAAATCTAATTTCCTTTATTATTTAGCTAATTTCCTTGATTATCAGTAACCCTTGTACTTCTTAGAATAAGTTTTGACTAAGAATCCGATTTTTTGGTTAAACAAATTGGTTCCGTTACCGGAAACCTGATAATCCTTTTTTACTTTCCAAATTATTCTTACTGAATCATGTCAAACGTCAACGATAACAACCAACAGGAAACAAGAACTCCAGCTCCATCGCCTCAAGGAACCCCACGTTGTTCAAGGGAACAAACCCCGAAAAGATCCACAACTCATAGCAATGACCATCTTGGAAATGAGAAATCAGGAGAGCAAGACACTGAAGAAAATAGTTGTTGAATATGTGAATGAAGCTCTCCAGGCTTTCGTGAGGGGGCTACCAACTATACCGCCAACACCTCCTCCAAACAATATTGCAACTGTGAAAAATCCACAGTCAGGACTGGCTAATTCTTGACATGGAGGCACTCCTAATGAATCACTCGAAGGGAGACCAGGTATGACTAGTAATTGAGATTTGCAATCTTTAATACTAACCTTGCAGAAACAGGTGAAGGAACAAAACGATCGTATCGAGCAAATTCCTGGCGTACCACCTGTCATCAAAGTGATTGATATTGACAAATATTCTCAACAACCATGGAAGCCAAGGGCTGCACCTTTACCGATTCCCAAAAAATTCAAAATGCCCGATATATTAAAATATGATGGGACAACTGATCCACACGACCATGTCACTGCATTCACCACGTGAGTAAAAGGCAACGACTTAACCAAGCAAGAGATCGAATCTGTGTTGGTCAAAAAGTTTGGGGAGACTCTTACCAAAGGAGCACTAACATGGTATTCACTCTTACCTGAAAATTCTATTGACTCTTTTGCTGAGCTTGCAGATTCGTTCACACAAAAAGTAGAAAAGAGAATGGAAGACATATTCAAGGTAAAACAGGGAGATACAATATTGCTTCGAGAATTTGTAGACAGATTCCAACGGGAAAGAATGCTATTACCCAGAGTATCTGACAACTGGGGAGCTATGGCATTTGCGAGCAATTTGAACGAGAAAAGCTCTGAAGCTACGATGAGACTCAAAGAAAGCTTGCGAGAATTCCCAGCCACAACGTGGAATGATGTTTATAACAGGTACAATACAAAATTGTGAATCGAAGAGGATACCATAGCTCAATCTAAGGTAGAGGAAAGGACGAGCTCAAGGCGATCAGAATCGGAAAAAGAACTGGTAAAAATAGGTACGAGCCATATATGGGACCTTCGGGATGGGAAGCTCGTCCCAAGTTTGAAAACGCACGGCCTGATCACATGCCATCAAATAGAGATTCAAGTTCATCATCATCAAGATTCAGAAAAGATCGAGATGAATGTAATAGAGGTAATAACACAAATACGAGAATTGGAGACTATAACTTCAATGTAAGTACTTCCGAGCTTATTGTTGTGCTAAGAAACATAGGAGATAAAGTTTGATGGACCAAAGAGATGAGATCAAATCCAAACAGAAGGAACCCAAACTTCTGGTGTGAATTCCACAATGATCATGGGCACAGAACATCAGACTAAAGGTTATTACAAGGTGAGGTAGAACATTTATTAAAACAGGGCTATCTAACAGAATTGTTTAGTGAAAAAGACAAGCAGGCATGTATAAAGAACAGACATGTTCTCCCAAAACCACCATCTCCAAAGAGAACAGTAAATGTGATAAACGGGGGAGAAGAGGTTAATGGTGTAACCTATATTGCGGCAAGTAATACGACGAAGTTCACAATAACTCACGGGAAGCAAACTCGTGAAACCTTGGAAGGCGATAGTATAACATTTGAAGATACAAATGCTGATGGGTTACTTGTTCCTCATAATGATGCACTGGTAATATCTTTACTTATACATGACACCAATGTGAAACGAGTAGTGATAGATCCAGGTAGCTCAGTGAATATTATTTTATTGAGAGTTGTGGAGGAAATGCTGATGGGAGATCGTGTAATTCCAAAAGCACGTTCCTTATCTAGGTTCGATAACTCTACTTTCATCACCAAAGGAGAAATCGAGTTAAGTACTTACGTAGAAGGAGTCATCAAAGAAAAAAAATTTTAAGTCATTTATACGGATATGGCCTATAATGTAATTATGGGAAGGCCATGGATTCATGACATGGACGTTGTACCATCTACACTACATCTGGTTATCAAATTCCCTTCCAAATGGGGTATTCAGCAGATCCGAGGAGATCAACAAATTTTGAGGAATATCAACTCAGTGATATACTCGAATCAAAGAGATGCGGAAGTAGAACTAAAAGTCACAGGAGCAGCTCAACCAGATGCAGGTGCAAGTGATAAATCAAATCACAACGAAGGTTGCATCAAAACAGTTGGACGTGGACTCCAGGCCAAATAACATCAGGAGCCAGAAGAAAATGAAAACATAAAATCAACTACTGAGGCACTCGAAGTTATTCCATTATTCTAGCAAAGGCCAGGAAAAAGAGTTCATATCGGAGCAAGGCTAAACCCAGTCAGAAGAGGTAAGATGATTGAATATTTAAAATCTAACGCATATTATTTTGCATGGTCCCATTCAGATATGACATGTATACCCCCAGAAGTGATGACTCATAAATTGAATGAAGACCCATCATTCGTACCTGTCAAACAAAAAAAGAGGAAGCAGGGATCATTCAAAAATCAAGTGATCGATGAAGAGGTACAGAAACTTTTTAAAATCGGTTCAATATGCAAGGTAAAATACCCCAATTGGTTAGCTAATACTGTGGTAGTACCTAAAAAGAACGGTAAATGGAGACTCTGTGTAGATTACACTGATTTAAACAAAGCATGTCCAAAGGATTCATTTCCTTTACCGCACATAGATCAAATGATTGAAGCTACTGCAGGTCACGAACTATTAAGCTTTCTAGATGTATATTTTGGTTATAATCAGATAAAAATGGATCGCTCAGACGAGGAAAAAACTTCCTTTATTACAATCATGGGGACTTATTGTTACAAAGTCATGCCTTTTGGCTTGAAAAATGTTGGAGCCACGTATCAAAGGCTGGTGACCAAGATGTTCCAGGAACATCTGGAGAAGACAATGGAAGTATACATCGATGATATGTTGGTCAAGTCAACACAAGCTGAAGATCATTTCCAACATCTTTCAACAACATTCGAGATTCTTTGCAGGTATAATATGAAACTAAATCCAGAAAAATGTGCCTTTGACGTCGAATCAGGTAAGTTTTTGGGTCTTCTCATATCTAATAGAGGCATTGAAGTAAATCATGCTCAAATTAAGGCTATTGAATAATACCTAATGTGCTCATAAGTAAAAAAGAGGTTTAAAGGTTGACAGGTAGGATTGCAGCTTTAGGAAGATTCATTTCAAGATCTTCAGAGAAGAGTTTTAAAATTCTTCTCAGTGTTAAAGAAGCAGAATCAGTTCGAATGGATTGAAGAATGCCTGCAAGCCCTCAAAAATTTGAAGGCTTATCTATCAAATCGTCCCCTATTATCCAAGCCAAGGGATGGAGAAAGACTGTATATCTACCTTGTTGTTGCAGAAGTAGTTGTAAGTGCAGTCTTAGTAAGAGAAGACAAAGGTAAGCAATATCCTATTTATTATGTAATTTAATCCTTATTGGATGCTGAAACAAGATACCCTCATCTAGAAAAGCTAGCTTTAGCTTTAGCCATGGCATCTAGGAAATTGAGACCATATTTTCAATGTCATCCAATTTCTGTCGTAACTTCATATCCCTTTGAGAAATATTCTGCATAAACAAGACTTGTCAGGCAGATTGGCCAAGGGGAAATAGAATTAAGCGAATATGATATTTTTTATCAACCTAGGACAACAATAAAGTCTCAGGTTTTAGCAGATTTTGTCTCAGATTTTAATACCAATATAATTCCTGAAGTAGGAAAGGAATTACATATTTTTACCAGAGCTAATCCAGGAACATGGACTTTATTTACTGACGGTTCTTCTAATGTTAAAGGAGCCGATTTAGGAATTGTCTTGATACCTCCTTCAGGTGAAACGATAAGGCAAGCGGTTAAATGTTATCCTATTACTAACAATGAAGCATAGTATGAAGCTGTCATTGCAGGTCTTGGACTAGCACGAGAACTCTCAATAGAGCAAATCATGATCAAGAGTGATTCTTAACTGGTGGTAAATCAGATGCAGGGGACTTACACCGCTAGGTAGACTCGAATAAAGCAATATCTGGAAAAGGCACGGGACCTGGTCAAGCAATTCTAATCGTGGAAGATCGTGAAAATACCCAGAGCGGAAAACGCAGAAGCAGATGTGTTAGCTAACCTTGCCTCAGTAACAGATGTAACGAGTGAAGAAAATACTATTGTGATACATTTATTTCATTCAGCACTAGAACAGGATAAGCGCGAGGTAATATTTAATAATTTAACTTGGGATTTGAGAAACGAGATTGTAATTTTTTTGCAGTATGGGATCATATCTGAAGATAAGAAAGAGGCTCAAGCACTCCGATGAAAATCCACTCGGTATTGTCTGGTTCAAGACAATTTATATCGCAAAATGTTTGGTGGTCCTTTAGCAAGGTGCCTCGGACCTAATCAAACCGAGTACGTGATGAAAGAAGTGCATGAAGGACGTTGCAGAAATCACGCAGGTGGAAGGTCTCTAGTTAAGACTCTAATTAGAGCAGGGTACTACTGGCCTAAAATGAAGGAAGACGCGAAAATTGTTTTAGCCAAATGCGATAAATGTCAACGCTATGCTAATAACATACATCGACCTGCAGAATTATTACATACAGTTGTATCCCCATGGCCATTTATAAAGTGGGGGATGGATATAGTAGGACCCCTACCCCAAGCCAAAGGAAAGGTACATTTTTTACTTGTACTACAGATTATTTTCCAAAATGGGTAGAAGCAAGTGCTTTCAAATAGGTACGAGAAAAAGAGGTGAAGAATTTCATTTGGCGAAATATCATATGTCGCTTTGGAGTTCCAAAAGATATTGTATGTGATAATGGCCCGAAATTTATAGGCTCGCAAATCACGGATCCTTAATCAAACTTATCACCTCCTCACCTTATCATCCCGTGGCTAAAGGGTAAGTTGAGTCAACGAATAAGAGTATCATCAATAATTTGAAAAAGCGACTAGAAAAGTCAAAAGGAAATTGGCCTGAAGAGCTTCCAGGAGTGTTATGGGCTTATAGAATTACAGCAAAAACAACCACGGGAGAAACTCCATTCGCACTTGTCTACGGTTCAGAGGCTCTAATACCAGTAGAAATTGGTAAACCAAGCACGAGATTCACATTAGCAACAGAAGAGTCAAACAATGACGAACTAAGAACAAATCTAGATTTGCTTGAGCAAAGAAGAAAAGTAGCTTTAATTCGCATGGCAGCACAAAAGCATATCGTAGAGCGGTACTACAACAGAAAAGCTCACCTCAGATATTTCAAAATTGGGGACTTTTTCCTTAAAAAAGTTTTCCAAACAAAAAAGGATGCTGGAGTAGGAAAGTTAAATCCAAACTGGGAAGGACCCTATAAAGTGTGCGACATTACTGGAAAGGGTGCTTATGAGTTGGAAACAAATGGATGGAAAGGTCTTACCCTCGAGTTGGAACACTGTTCATTTAAAGAAGTACTATTTTTAAGCAAAGGAAGTACCCACGGTCAGGTATCATTTACATACGCTTTTGTTTAGTACAGTTAAAATTATACTAACAATTTTAGATGATAGGAAAAAAGCTAACCCATACCAAATGATGATATTAGACCTGAAAAGACACGCGGAAGTAACTTAATTCCCGGTCTAGGGTTACAATCTTTCCGATAGAAATTTCAAAGGGTTAAGCAGTTATCATCTAAACTATATACCTTCAAGTCTCGTATGTTTTTACTTTTCAGGAAAAGGACCACATGGAAGGAATAGTCAAGTGCTCGAGATTTCACACTTCAAAGCTCAAACACTTGGGGGCTATATAATATGGAAGGCAAAGAAAACTAGCAAAGAGTCAGAATTCAAGCCTAAGGTCTATTTTACCCAACAAATCGAAAGTTACGAGCGAAGTCAAAGGCAATATTTAGTCACGGGTTGAAATTTATACCCTTGTATTTATTCAAATTTGTTGTAAAGAAAACAGTTACGAAAGAGTTATAGATGATACTCGAACAGATGTAAAGTATTACGAATGTTCAAATAATACAAAAACTTTCTTCAAAACATTACTCAAAGGAACATGTGAATTCCTATTTCTTTTTTGTATATTTACACCATTATGAAGTTGAGACGTCTTCTTCATTAAGTGTCGTTTATAAAAGGGACCTCTTTTATAGATCGTGTTTATTTCAAAAAGACACGAAAGATCAAAGCATTTTTATGCAAACATTTAGAGTAAAACAGAAACTCAAAACACACAAGTTTAGCCAAAAAACTTAAACTTAACATTATACGATGGTTAAAACTAAGTATGAACTTAGTTCAAACTTATTTTGTTTATACAAAATTTCTTCAAAACTGTCCTGGGGACTTTCCAAAAACTTTACCCCTAAATAGGACCAGGGGTAAAACCACCAATTCTTTCTCCACATAAAAAAAAAAGAAGGGTAACAACACTTTCACTTTTCACTAAGGGGGTTAACTTCATCAGAAGGAAGGGCAGCTTGAGATGACGAGGGTTGAGCAGAAACTTCACCAAGTACAGTCTCATCACCTTCGGGAACCTCAACCTCGGGTAATGAGAAATTTTTACTTTGCCGAGCCTTTTCGATTGCCTCTTTGGTTTTAGCAATTTCAGCTTTCAAGTCTAAGTTTTCCTGGCTTACCTCCATTAATGTATCAATACGGGTATTCAAGTAAGCCCAACTCACATCAAGACTGCTTTATCCTCGAGAGACTCATAATCCTTCTCCCATTGATCGACCTCTGCTCTCAACTCATCCCTTTCATCAAAGATGCATCGTAGGAAGCTTGCAAAGGATCTCCCCAAGAACTGAACCTTATTAGAAGACTCACGAAGGTCCTCTTGAGCTTGTGTGAGCAATTGAACAAGTTCTCCAGAGTAAGCCTCTTTCTGGTTCAGTAAGTCCTTTAAGCTTCTTATTTCCTCAGAAGCTCGGGAAAGTTGTTCAGCAAATGAAGATTCAAGGAGATTTTTGTCCTTGCCTGCTTGGTTTGATGAAGCCTTCTCAATGGCTAGCTCCGCTGCTATCACTCTTACCTGATGCGCCAAGGTACATTTTTCCTCCTCTACTGCTTCCATGTCAAGTTGAAGACTCTCGCACTGTTCTTTCCAATTATCTTCCTCGGTATGGTAGTCATTCATCAACTGCTCCGTATGTACAATCCTTTTCATCATCTCTGTGCCAATGAGATTGATCTACACAAAAAAGGAAAATATGATAGGGGTAAAAGCTAAATTCTGAAAAATAAAAACACACGAAGTGTACCTTCAAAGATGATTGTACAATCCCATGCATCCATGTAAGAGAGTTGTGGCTTTCCAACTTCGACTTTTCAACATGCCCAATCAAAGGCTTTGATCATACATCTGCCTGGCCTAATTTCTTCAAAAGGCTGCCTTCAGCAGGAACCTCAATGGTAACTTGTTTCATTACCCCACTACTAGAAGACCCGATTTCAACATGAGAAGGCACGATAGTAGGGGTAGTCGAAGGAGCCACAGGTGGCACAATCGACGCAGCAGAAGGCACGGTTAATTGATGTTCCACTGGAGCAGATGCAGGAAAGATGGAAAGAGGTGCTTCCTTAGAAATTGAGCCTATGTGATCTTCATGAAACCCTTGAGAGAACAGTTGTTCAACTGAATCATGGGTTGCAGCAGGAGTTTCTTATTCAGAATACACTGGGAGAGCACTATCAGGCTCAGTCACGGGAGATGGACCGGGAAGGGGAGCATATTCATCATCAGACACAACTCGCCTCCTTTCTCGTGGCCTACGCACCAACGAGCCTTCCTCTTGCTCTTCTTCATCTTCCGCAGTCTGGGTGCTATCAAACTTCCTTTTTGGTGAAGAGCCTAAAATTATCTCCTGATCCTTGGATAAGGAGAGCCTCGAAGAAGTTATTGCCGCAGCAGTGATACCACGAACAGGAAACCCTAATAAGCAAAGAGGGTCAATAAAATTTGAAGGAAAGTATGAAGAGAAAAAGAAAGTAAAGAAGAAGCTTACCATGAGTTTTTACTTCCCAACCAAACCTAACAGAAAGGTACTTCCAAGACCTTTCCTCCATTGGGGCAATCGACAACAATTTTTCTACCCAACCACGAAAACAGGGAATCTCCTCAACAGTTCCCATGGTTGCTGAAAAAAGACAAAAAATAGTTACGAGAATGAACATCAAGAGAAGGAAAGAAGTGAATAGATAACTTACGTGAAAAGTTCTACTTCTCAGGGAAGGGCATATTTTCTTCACCTACTAATTCACTAGTAGGGGAAACAACAAACCTAGCATACCATCCTCAATCTTTGTCATTATCGGGGATGACCAAAACTCTCTTACTCCTTGCCACGAGAGTAAAAAATCCCTGACGGAATAATTTGGGAGAGTAAAGATGGATCAGATGATAGAAGGTAAAAGGAAGTGAAGCCAAATTCGTTATGTACCTAAGGCATGCTACTGCCCTCCAAATAATAGGACCAATCTGTCCCAAACACACGTTAAAGAAGCGACAAAATTCTATAATGACTGGATCGATGGGGGGCCTAAAACCTAAAGTGAAGGGATATGTATATACGAAAGAGAATCCAGCTTTATAAGAAGTTATCCTTTAATTTTCATTGGGGACCAAAATCAGGAAATCAAATTTCCAACAACAATCTATGCGCACAAGGGAAGTTAAACCCTCAGTGATTTGAGAAGGGTAGAGACCAGCGCGATCATGAGATGTCATGGAAGTAACATAGTTTTTTATTGCCTCACTATCGTGTACAAAGGAAAGCTCAGCGGGTATGATTTCGTCTACTATAGGTTCATGAAGTGGTTCATTGGATTCTCTATTCCTGGAGGAAGATCTATGAGATGATGAAGCTTTAGTCCTAGAAGAAGACGACAGAGTGACATTAGCCCTAGAAGTTGGCGGAGGAGTTATATTACGTTGAGAGGGATATCCTCGAGTAGATGTTGATCCTAAACTCCTTAATCTGCCACCTCTTCTACTCCGAATTGGAGCAGAAGAAGGGGAGAGTTCCTCTATGATTATGACCTTTTTAGGGTCTGGGTTTGAGGAAGACATAACTGAGTAAGAGAGAAATTTGTAAGTTATGAAAGAAAGATGAAAATTTTTCGTAGAAACAAAGGCAAAAGGGGTATTTATATGCAAAGACAACCGTAAAAAAATGGCAAACAATTATGGGAATGCCATTATGAAAAATGTCACTTCGTGACTGCTGCAGCCGGAAAAAGCCCTAAAACCCGCTGAAAAATTGCAGAACCAATCTGGGATCGCCACGTGGCATATGCATTAAATGGAAGTGACAAGAGAAGTATAAGTTCAGAAGTAGGTTCAATGGCATGAGTGAAATGGCGGCAAAAAATTCCCGCCATAAATAAGTATCCACTTACCAAATATTCAGTTGATAAATAAATGGTAAGTGGGGAGACTATCTGTATTGGTAAAAAAAGATATTACACGTGGAATTAATCAGATGGATGATATGACAAGCCACGTGGATCAATGGAAGAGCAACAGATGGAGGAAAGCTCGGAAGAGATACAAAGTAAGAAGATACGGGCTAAACACCCACGAGATGATTAGAAACGGGTGCCCGAGCCTATTAAAAGAGTTGAAAAGACACGGTCAAAATGAACTCGGGCAGAAAAGAGGGCAGATTCATAGATCTTCAATCAATGAGTTCAAACGTTACAGAATATTCACGCAACAGGTACGATTATCTATTATAACATTTCATTAATGATATAAATACTCATTAATGCTCAATCATAAAGAGGAATAGACGTTGTACTCAAAGCTCCCTATAAAAGGGAATGAAATATTACTTGTATCGACATGTTCTGATCATTATTGGAATACACTATTTATTCTTGCGTTCTCAACTATTCTACTCTCTATTTTGAAATCTAATTTCCTTTATTATTTTAGCTAATTTCCTTGATTATCAGTAATCCCTGTACTTCTTAAAATAATCTTTGATTAAGAGTTTTATTCTTTGGTTAAACAGTGGTCATGGAAAAGAGGGCACATGTTACTTAATTATAAACCCCTTGTCTGAATATTTCTTTGCATAAGGAAAGTCTCCCTAGAAGCTAACCAAACAATGGAGCTTTGCACTTTTAATTTTCTTTCATGATTATTTGGATCTTGTTTTACTTGTGGAGCTAAAAGTTTTATACTTATTTTTTTACTGTAAATCTGCCACTTTGTGGTCATGTGTAATAAAACTTCACGAAGTAAGAGACAAAGCACTAACAAGAAACTGTAGAAAGAAGAAAATAATAATCTAAAATTTAAAATGTTTGGCCTATTGTAGTTCCATGTCCACTTGTCTCCTGTGTTAACTTAGCTATTCTTCATTTGATCGTGTGCGGACTATTTGAGCCATTATGAGGCCATTAAGGAAAAATTCAAAAATAGCCAGATTTACAAGTGGTAATTCAAAAATAGTCACTCTTTCAAAAGTAATCGAAATTCAGTCACTTTTCATGTAAAGATAAATCTGACCGAAAATACCATTCAAAATTCGGAAAATACTCCAGTATATTATATATACTGGAGTTCCAGAATAAGTATACTAGAACTCCAACATAGTATAATGGAGTTCCAGCATAAGTATACTAGAACTCCAGCATAATATACTGGAGTTCCAGCAAAGTATACTGGTCCAGTATAATATGCTGGAAGTTCATATACAGGTGATCGAATCTCCAGCATATTATGTTGGAACTTTCCGTGTGTTGGAGTTCCAGCATAATATGCTGGAAGTTCATACACAGGTGCACCGAACTCCAGTATATTATGCTGGACGGTCTCTGTTGCAGCAAAATAATGGATATTTTTTAAATGACTTGGCAAACACTGACTATTTTTGAATGACCAATCCGAAACCCGTGCTATTTTTACCCATTATGGTCAATTTCGTTGGAAGAGAAACTTCATATTTTTTATTATAGTTAAGCATTTGATTACATTTTTGGTTTAATTGGATGTCTATAACAAATATTATTTTATGCAAAGACAATAAAAAAAAATTCAAAAAGAAAGTAGCAATAGCATTTTTTTCCCTGTGACTTTCAAAATTGATGGGCTTAAGGTCTCTTAGTCTTATGTTTTGATGATCTAACAAAATTTTCTTAGAACCAAATAAAGGACTTGATGCATGCTTGGCACAATCATTCAGCAATAGACTCAAAGTAACCTGGGCAGTGTACTTTGTGGATCCACAAGAAACAGTTTAGGGACCTGATCTCTTGATGTTTCCCTGGCGAAAGTACAAGTCAACTCTAAAGCTGGAAAGCAGTTGCAGAAAGTAACTGCATGCAACTATGCACGTTACAGTGCAGAAACAGTGCAACAGTCACTTCCCATTGAAGCAAGTGTGAACCAACTATGAATACACATCACCCTTGGGATGTCTTAAAGATATAATAGCATGGTGTAAGGCAAAAACTAAATCACTTGAGCATTTACTAATACTCTCTCACATATTGAAGAGTTGAACTTGCATTGAAGTCTCAAGTGTGTCAAGAACAAGAAGACAACTCCACCACGGACCAGTTCCACTATGAGTCTAGGTGTGTCCTTAGTTGAGTTGTAATCTTGTGCTTTGTTCTTTATTGCAACTCCTATCTCGCTTTCTTAGAAGCTTTGTTTTTAGGAAACCCAAATTATAAACCATCTGTGTTTGTGTTGTGACTAGAGTTAGTCATAGGTTAAAGTCTTTGTAACTAGTGAGTGACAAAGTTGCTTGTGATAAGTGTATTACAAGTTAGGGTAGTTGAAGTCTTTGTAATAGAGTCATTACAAAGTGTCTTGTAATAGTTGAGATTACAAGTTAGTGAAGTTGAAATCCTACTAGTGTAGGTCGTGGTTTTTGTCCCCTTGAGTTGGGATTTTTCCACGTAAAAATCCTGTGTCTCTCATACATACTGTTTTTAGCAGTTAACACTAAGGGAACTGATATAAGACCAGGTCTCTATACAGTTGGTGGAATCATATAAACTATCAATTGGTATCAGAGCAGGTTATTTCTAAAAGGTTAACACCTAGAAAGGATCTCCAATGGCTGCTCCACCTAACTTTGAAGAAGGCAAATCAACCTACAGACCTCCTAGATTCAATGGTCAGTATTACGGATGGTGGAAGACTCATATGCATGATTTTATAATGGCTGAAGACTCTGAGTTGTGGGACGTCATTTGTGATGGTCCACATGTTCCCATGAAGAATGTTGGAGAACCTGGTGTGATGGTGCCCAAAACAAGAAAAGAGTACAGCGACATTGACAGAAAAGTTGTAGAGAAAACCTTTCGTGCCAAGAAGATCTTGGTATGTGGTATAGGACCTAATGAGTACAATAGAATCTCAGCTTGTCAATCTGCGAAAGAGATATCGGAAGCATTGCAAACGGCACATAAATGAACGACTCAGTTTAAATAGTCCAAGATTGACATGCTCACCATTGGGTATGGGCTATTTTGGATGAAGGATGATGAGTCTATACAAGACATGCCCACTAGATTCACATCTATCATAAATGAGCTTCATTCACTGGGAGAAATAATTCCTAGAAACAAGATGGTACGGAAGGTTCTCAGTGTTTTACCTAGATCTTGGGAGAGCAAGGTGAACGCCATCACTGAAGCCAAAGATCCACAAACTCTAACCATAGACGAGCTGATTGGAAATCTGAAGACGTATGCCAAAGATCCACAAACTCTAAACATGGATGAGCTGATTGGAAATCTGAAGACGTATGAGATGAAAAGAAAGAAATACAGTGAAAGAAGAGAACCAAAAAAGGAGAAGAACCTGGTGCTCAAGGATGAAAACAACGACTCAAGTGAAGAATATAGTGACATGGCCTATCTCACTAAAAGATTTCAAAATATGGTTCGAAGAAATGGTGGCATACCGAGGAGAGGCACTTCAAGTAAACCAAGGAACTATGATCTCCGTCACAAGTGTGGAAAGCCAGGGCACTTCATCAAGGACTGTCCACTTCTGAAGCAGGATCCCTACAAACACAACTCTGACAAAACTGCAAAAAGGAACTCGGTTGCTGACAAACAATTTAGTTGGAAAAGTGCAGCTGACAATGTTGTGAAGAAAGCTCTTGCTGCATGAGGAGACTCCTCCAGTGAATTAGAAGAGCAACCAGATGCAGGAAACAGTTCCATGATGGCAGTAGAAAATGAAGCAAAGGAATATGATTCGTTGTTTGCACTAATGGCCCAGTCTGATAATGATGAAGAGGATGACAATGATGAGGTAAATTTCAGGAATGTTCAGAGAAATCTGAAGTCCTACTCTTCTAAGAAATTAATTTCATTAGAAAATGTTCTAATTGATACATACCATAGTTTAGTTGGTGATAAGGATATCTTGACCATAGATTTAGGAGAGGCTGAGCAATCTAGAGATGATCTAGTGGTATGTGTGGTTGATTTGAAGGAGACCATAGATAACTTTGAAAAAGAAAAGGAATTCCTAATTGGAAAAATAAATAGTGTAGAAAATGAGAGAGATGATTCAATGGTAGTGGTTGTTGACCTGAAGGAGACCATAGAGAAAGTTAGCAAAGAAAAGAACACTATAGAAGAAAAAACTGCAGCTACTGAGCAAGAAAGGGATGACCTTTTGGTGATAATCACAGATCTAGAGGAAACAATTGAGGATCTCAAATCAGAACATAAGCCTGTAAGTATTGAGAAAGGGAAGGAAGTAGCCAGTGAGACACACATCAAGCTAGAGAAGGAATTGAATGACATGAAATCTAGTTTATGTGGTGAACTAGAGAGAAATAGGCAACTTAAAGCTGAATTGGAGAAAGTAAAAATGGATCTTGAGAAATCTCTTAAATGGACCTGGTCTTCAGATGTTGTCACTGTCATGTACTTCAATAACAGTGGAAACAGGCAGGGTGTCGGGTTCCAAAAGGATAAAATTCCTTACAACCCTCATAGAAAGTACGTCATTGTTCCTGATAAATGGCTTTGAACCCACTGTGGGAACAATGGGCACTTCAAAGAAAACTGTCATGCCAAGGTTCAATCTTTTCAGAAAAACAAAGTGTTTGCTGAAAAAATGACTACTAAAAGGGGACCAGGTGCCACTTGTAAAAATTGTATCTTGCCTGCATGGACTAGAAAAGCTCTTATCCACCATTTTCCTCATTACAAGGGACCCAAACTTGTTTGGGTTCCTAAATCTAACCCGTAATCTATATGTGTAGGGACCAGTGAGAGGAAAAGGACTACAATGGATCATGGACAGTGGATGCTCAAAGCATATGACTGGGAACACCATGGATTTTCTCTCACTGAAAGCCCTGCAAGGAGGGGATGTATACTTTGGCAATGGAAAAAAGGGATATATCCTCGGTGTTGGAAGAGCTGGAAAGTCTCTTTTGCACTCAATTGAGAACATATACTATGTAGATGGGCTGAAGTACAGTCTCTTGAGTGTCTCCCAAATCTGTGATAAAGGGAACAAAGTAGAGTTCTTGTCTAAAGTGTGCACAGTTACTAGTCTGGTAACTAGGGAAGTGGTTCTAGTAGCCAAAAGGTACAAGAACATCTATGTTGCTGACTTTGAATCTCTGGAAACTGGTGATATGATTTGCTTGAAGGCTGATGATGATGCAGAACTGTGGCATAGAAGACTGGGGCATGCAACCTTCTCACTTCTGAATAAATTGATACAGAAAAACCTGGTTTGTGGTCTGCCAAATTCAAAATTCAAGGAGCACAAAGTATGTGATGCATGTGCAAGCGGAAAACATGTGAAATCATCCTTTAAGCCAAAGAAGGATGTTAGCACTTCAAAACCTCTCGAACTCCTTCACATGGATCTATGTGGTCCTATGAGAATACAATGCAGAGGTGGAAAGAAGTATATTTTTGTGATCGTAGATGACTACTCAAGATTCACTTGGACACTGTTTCTCAGAACAAAAAATGAGACCTTTGAGGTATTTGTGGCCTTTGATAAGAAAATCCAAGTGAGAATGGAATTGAAGGTAGCTTGCATCAGGTATAACCATGGAACAGAATTCGACAATGCCAAATTTGATGAATTTTACAATGAAAATGGGATCACTCGTAATTTCTCAGCCCCAAGGACTCCTCAGAAAAATGGTGTTGTTGAAAGGAAGAACAGAACTCTAGAATGCATGGCACGGACAATGCTTATTGACAACTAAATTGCCAAAAATTTCTGGGCAGAGGAAATAAACATTGCGTGCTATTTGGTGAACAGGTGCATGATTAGGTCCCTCTTGAACAAAACCCCTTATGAGCTACTCAATGGAAGAAAGCCCAAGATAACTCATCTGAGAACCTTTGGATGCAAATGTTATGTTCTCAACAATGGGAAGGACCAGCTTGGGAAGTTTGATGCAAAGAGTGATGAAGGAATTTTTCTGGGATATTCTTCTCAAAGCAAAGCTTAAAAAGTCTACAATAAAAGGACACAATGTGTGGAATAAAGTGTTCATGTGTTATTCAATGAGACACCTTCTTCGAACCAGGAAGGAGTCAGTGATGATCAAGATAATGAACCACTTTTGGTACCTGGTGAAATGTATGATGTCTCAAATGGCAAAGCTGACATGATGAGTCAGATGAAGGAATCAAGTGAAGACAATGCAACATCCTCATCCACTTTCCCAGAGGAACCTGGTACCCCAATTACTACCACTGAAGCTGAAGAAAGGGTTGGAGAGGCAGTGCAAGGCACTCCATAGGTAGCTGAACGAGGAATGCAGGGAAACCCATCTAATTTACCCAGTTCCTCTACCAATCAGATCCAAGCCCCAAACTGGAAACATAAAAAATCTCATCCACTTGATAACATAATCACCCCCCTTGATTCTGGAATCCAAACACGATCAAAAACCATAAAATTCCCTAGCCTTTTCTGCCTTTTTATCTCAAATAGAACCCAAAATATCAAGGAAGCCCTGAAGGATGCAGACTGGATTACAGCTATGCAAGAGGAGTTGCATCAGTTTGAGAGAAACAAGGTATGGCACCTGGTACCTAGACCCTTTAACAGAACCATCATCGGAACCAGGTGGGTGTTCAGGAATAAGCTGGATGAAGATGGAAATACTACAAGGAACAAAGCAAGGCTTGTTGTCCAAGGTTACAACCAGAAGAAAGGGATCGACTATGACGAGACGTTTGCCCCAGTTGCTCGCATGGAAGCCATCAAGATTCTCATCGTCTTTGCATCACATATGGAATTCACCTTGTTCCAAATGGATGTGAAGAGTGCCTTTCTGAATGGTTTTTTTAAATAAGAGGTCTATGTTAAGCAACCTCCAGGCTTTGAATGCCATGTGCATCCTGAACATGTATTCAAATTGGACAAAGCTCTATACAGATTAAACAAGGCTCCTAGAGCCTGGTATGAAAGGTTATCCAAGTTTCTTTTGGAGAATGGGTTCACTCGAGGAAAGATTGACAATATGTTATTTTTGAAGAAACGGGGAAGGAACCTGCTAATTGTTCAGGTTTATGTAGATGATATTATATTTGGGGCTACAGCAGACTCACTATGCGAAGAATATGCCAAACTCATGGGAAATGAGTTTGAAATTAGTATGATGGGGGAACTGAACTTCTTCCTGGGTCTTCAAGTGAAACAGTCCACGAAGGGGACCTGTATCAGTCAGCAGAAATACATCAAAGAACTGCTGAAAAGGTTCGATATAGAAGCATCAAAGGAAATTGACACCCCTATTGATGTTGCTACTAAGCTGGACATGGATGACTCTAGATCATCTGTGAATCAAACAATGTATCGAGGCATCATTGGATCTCTACTCTACCTCACTGCAAGTAGGCCAGACATTTTATTTAGTGTGGGATTGTGTAAGGTTTCAATCAAATCCCAAGGAATCTCATCTGAAGGCGTCCAAGAGAATTTTGAGATATCTTAAGGACACACAGGACCTGGTTCTGTACTACCCTTCAGGTGACAACTTTAACCTAGTTGGTTTTGCTGACGCTGATTATGCAGGTTATCTGGTGGACAGGAAACGCACTTTTGAAATGTCTCACTTTCTTGGATCATGTCTGATCTCATGGGGTACAAGGAAACAAAATTTCGTTTCCCTCTCAACAGCTGAAGCAGAATATGTCGCAGATGCATCCTGCTGTGCTCAGCTGTTGTGGATCAAGCAACAATTGGAATATTTTGGGGTACACATTGATTGTATACCACTACTATGTGATAACACCAGTGCTCTCAACATGGAAAAGAACTCGGTTCAGCATAAGAGAACCAAACACATTGATGTCAGACACCATTGTCTCAGAGATAATGTTGAAAAGGGGCTCATTTGCATGAGATTTTACTGCACTAAAGATCAAATTGCAGATATCTTCACCAAAACTATAAGCAGGGAACACTTTGAGAGAAATAGGGTGGCATTGTGGTTGATGAAATCTAACTGAGAACCTGGTTCTCCTCACATGGCTATGAAGTCATACTCAGGTAAAAGTCAGCTAAATTTTTTTCTGACCAAGCCTAGCTCACATCTATACCGTTGCAGGTATACACGCATGATTATTATAGAAGCTAAAGGTACATCGTTGGAATTTCAAAAGAGAGCTGCAAATTCTTTTACAAAAACAAAAATAGGTCAGGAACATGTTTCCTGTACCACGGGTTAGTAGTAATGTGCTTTCCTAATGCTTTTCTCAAAAGACAACAAAATTAATGCAACCGCCACATCATCCGACTTTTCAGAGTCTGTGTATCACGTCCCATCTCTCAAATCCTTTCACTTCCTCTGCACGTTTCGTCTTCCCAAAACCTACAGTCATTTTGAAATTCATCAGAACCCGTTCCTCTCCCCCCTTCTTTCTTACCTCTTCTTCCATAAATCCCTCTTACCCCTCACTTCTCTGAATATCCCCCATTACAACCCTATAAATTCCTCCTCCTTCGAAACTCCCTATCTCTCCTTCCACAATAGCGAACAAACAGACCCATTCCCCTTCTACCATCAACACCACTCTCACACCACCTGAAATCCAGTCCTCCACAAACCCTGAGGTCGACGTACCCAAATCAGTTTCCTCTCCACCTCCTGTCACTGTTACTACTTCTTTAAACCCTACCTCTCTTCCTCCTTCTAACCAAACCAAAGAACCCTTGGAAGGTAATATGCATCAGGCATCAGAGGTCTCTGAGGAAGACCCAGATCAATACTTGAACTCCTCCATTCTCGACTCTGTGACTCCCATGGAATCACCAGAAAAGGAAGCGGCGAAAAACATCATGGCCATTGTCGCCGAGAGTCCTACGAATGAAGGAACCTCTTCCCTTCCTGAGTCTCAGAGGTAGGAAACTCCTTTCTTAGGGGATGAGGGGACTATGGTTTTGTTTGAGTCACTAGTTCATGAGTCAGTCAAAGAAAAACCTGCTGGAGAACCTAATTCTCCTTCAGCAGAAACAAACTAGGAACATATCTCCTACACTAAACCCTTGGAGTCTATTCCTTCCATTACTGTACCTTTTGACGAAGATGATGAAGATGAATGGTTCTCAGTGCTCATTTTAAGATTCGCAAAGAAGCAGTTACTCCTTAGTCTTCTTCCAAGCGACCTTCTACCCGATTGCAAAAGAAAGAGGCTCTTGAATCTGCCCTGCAGAAAAGTAAGAAAAGTAGTAAGAAGAAGAAGAGGTTGATGAAGTAGGGGAAAGTCGTGGCTAACAAGGACATTCCAGTGGTTGACGTTAATGAAGATGCTGAAGAGGAACCTAGTTCCTTAGTGACACGATCTACAAAAGTCCAGCAGTCTGTGGTTTGAGCTTCCGAGGAAGTTGTGGAAAAACAAGGTGCAACGTCTGTAAAGAGTGGTGGCAAATTCAAAAAGATTATGGTTGAAAGTGGGTTGTCTGAGAGCGAGACTATGGCGTCTGAGCGTGAGAGAGGGAAGTCTGTTAAAAAGTTGAGAAAACAAAATAGGGAAATTGTTGGGGGACCCGGTTCACTGAAGACCATACCAAGTGACAGTGAACTTGGGCAAGAGAGATTAAGAACCCAAAAAGTACTGTGGGGTCATATGTTTTACCCAGAAATATCAGAGATGGCTGGTATGAGGCAGGTTCTGGAGATAGTGGAGTTTCAGTAATGGGATCATCTTTTTAGAGCGGCTGTGCCCAAGGTATACGAAGAGAAGGTGCATAATTTCTATTCAACTCTCTTTACTATGAAATGGGACCATATTTGCGTATTGGTATGTGGGGTTGATATCATGCTTGATGCTGCTGCCTTGGGAAAAGCTCTTCAGGCTCCATGTGAAGGGTTATCCTCGATCAAGAGTGCTTGTGAAGCTAACTTTAGGAGGGCCATTGTGAAAGAGCAGGCTATCCAACATGGGGAACAGATGCACAAGAAGGAACTTCTTCCAGTGTACCAGCATCTCTTTGAGCTGGTCAATAAGGTTCTCTTACCCCGTGCTGAGAGGAGGTCTATTGCGTCCAGGTCTGACCAACCCAAAGGTAGGAACCTGCAAGCAGACCTTCTCCAAAAAAACTCTAGAAGAATGTGAATGTATACAAAAGGCTGGGGGAAGCACTTCGACCATTTCTCAGATGATTAATGCTCAAAATGCTGCAACTGATGTGATAAGAAAGCTGAAGGCTCAAAATGCCATACGGGAAACTCAGTTAAGTCAAGCTGTTGGGGCCCCTAGTTCTGCTAGTTCTTCTCATGAAGAGGTTGCCTGTTTGACTAAGGAAAACGCGAGCTTAGGTAGCAGGTAGAGACCCTGTGGGAGAAACTGCTCGAGGAACAGATGTCTGCAAATGCCCGCATGGACCTGGTTCTCAAAACCTTGCTGCCTCCACTTCCAAGCCTTCCTCTTCTAGTTCCCCTAGGATCCTCTCGGTGTCCAGTTGGCTTATCTTGTGATGTTTTGTGGTTGTTACTTTCTTTTTGTTATTTTTTGTGATAGCATGTTAGATTCCACTGTTACTGCTCCTGATACAACATTCCAAATCAGTCCTTGCTTTCATAGCAAAGACTTCTATGTTCTTATTACTATTATTATGAATGAATCAGCTTCTCTTTTGCTAAGGACAATGTCTGTTTTCTTTTTACTTCTGTTTTCTATCATGTTGTGTGCACACATGGGGCATTAGTTAGCTGTGTTGGACTTCTTTATGCTTTTTGCCTGTTTATGATTTTTAATGATGCCAAAAGGGGGAAGTTTAAGTTAACTTAAAAAAAATTGAGGTAGGGATTAAGGACAAAGCATAGAGTCAGGAGAAACATATGGGGTCCCGATACTTTATCTGGTCAAGTTAGGCTCTATAACTTGTCATCAATTTTAAAAGTTTGTCATCATCAAAAAGGGGGAAATTGATGGGCTTAAGGTCTCTTAGTCTTATGTTTTGATGATCAAACAAACTTTTCTTAGAACCAGATAAAGGACCTGATGCACGCCTGGCACAATCATTCAGCAATAGACTCAAAGTAATCTGGGTAGTGTACTTTGTGGATCCACAAGAAACAGTTTAGGGACCTGATCCCTTGATGTTTCCCTGGCGGAAGTACAAGTCAACTCTACAGCTGGAAAGCAGTTGCAGAAAGTGACTGCCTGCAACTATGCACGTTACAGTGAAGCAGTCACTTCCCATTGGAAAAAGTGTGTACCAGCTATGAATAGACATCACCCTTGAGATTTCTTGAAGATATAATAGCATGGAGTAAGGAAAACAAGAACTCACTTGAGCATTTACTAATATTCTCTCAAGCATTGAAGAGCTGAACTTGCATTGAAGTCTCAAGTGTGTCAAGAACAAGAAGACAACTCCACTATGGACCAGTTCCATTACGAGTCTAGGTGTGTCCTTAGTTGAGTTGTAATCTTGTACTTTGTTCTTTATTGTAACTCTTATCTCGCTTTCTTAGAAGCTTTGTTTTTAGGAAACCCAAATCATAAACCATCTGTGTTTGTGTTGTGACTAGAGTTAGTCATAGGTTAAAGTCTTTGTAACTAGTGAGTGACAAAGTGGCTTGTGATAAGTGTATTACAAGTTAGGTAGTTGAAGTCTTTGTAATAGAGTCATTACAAAGTGGATTGTAATAGTTGAGATTACAAGTTAGTGAAGTTGAAATCCTACTAGTGTAGGTCGTAGTTTTTATCCCCTTGAGTTGAGATTTTTTCACATAAAAATCATGTGTCTTTCTTACATACTATTTTTAGCAGTTAACACTGAGGGAACTGATATAGGACCAAGTCTCTATACAGTTGGTGGACTCATATAAACTATCAAAAATGTTACAAGCTTCTGTGCATCAAGAACCTTTTATATCAATACTGACAACTCTATGTGTGATGACCTGATAGATCATCTTATATTTTACAACCTAATTCTATGCTTTGTAGCCTTAAATACCTCATTTTATCCTTCCTCAATTTTCGTGCGCAGTCTGGGTGCTTTTTCCAGAAAGTTTTTATGTTAAAAACTGAGAAAATATGAAATTTTGACTTAAAATCCATTTAAGTTGACTTCGATCAACGTTTTGAGCAAACGGACCCAAATGTATGTTTTGACGATCCCGGTGGGTCCGTATCATGATTTGGGACTTGAGCGTATGCCCAGAATCGAATTCAAAAGTCCCTATCCCGAGTTATCACACTTTGTTGAAATTTAAAAGTTAAAGGCTTAATGACTTTGAAATGTTTGACCAATGTTTGACTTTTTGAATATCGGGTCCGTATTTTAGTTTAGGAACCCGGTATAGGTCCAATACTATATTTATGACTTGTCTGTCAAATTTGGTGAGAAACAGTGTTGGTTTGACGTGATTTAGACGTCCGCATGTGAAATTTGAGGTTCATGAGTTTTCTAGAGAATTTCCTTTGATTCGATGCTGAATTCGTAGTTCTACGTGTTATTTTGGCCATTTGATTGCACGATCAAGTTCGTATGATATTTTTAGACTTGTGTGCATATTTTGTTTAGATCCCCGAGGGCTCGGATGAATTCCGGATAGGCTACAGAGTGAAATTGGACTTAGAAATATTGCTGGTGTGTTTCAGTTCTGGTGCAGGCCTCTGATCTCACAATTGCGAGGTTAGGCCTCGCATTTGTGATATGGCAGCAAACCTGTCAGTTTCTCATATGCAACAATAATCTTCGCATTTGCAAAGAGACCCAGTTGCACAATTGCGACCAGGTCTTCGCTTTTGCGATGGGGAGGGGGGGAAGTTGCTTTGCATTTGCGATCAGGCCAATTCGCATTTGCGATGAAAGCAGAGATGGGAAGGACTTCACGTTTGTGATGATTTCTTCGCATTTGTGAACCCCAGGTCGCAAATGTGACATCTGCAAGGGGGTTTGCAAATGCGACATCTGCAACTAACCAATAGCTGAGAAAATAGGATTTTTGTTCATTCTATCAAATTTTCAAACATAGAAACCCTATAGGCAATTTTTCAAATAACTCTTCTTCCCCAAATTATTGGTAAGTGATTCTAAACTAGTTTCATTCAATCTTTCATTGCATTTCCTAAGATTTCAACCTAGAATCTTGTGTTTTCATGGCGGAAATTCGGGGTTTTAGGTAGAATTAGGGATTTTTGTAAAATGGGGATTTAGACCTAAAATTGAGGTCGGATTTCAAAATAAATTATGTAACCAGGTTCGAGGGTGAATGTGTAATCGGGTGTTCGTCCGAATTTCGGGTTTGGACCAAGCGGTCCTGACGGTTGACTTTTGTTGACTTTTTCAATAATGACCTAAATGGAATACTTTGCAATCGTGGGTAGTTTTTAAGGCTTAATTTGAATCATTTGGTTGGTAATTTGCTAGATTATATTGGTTCGGAGGCTTGTTTGAAAGGCAAAGCTGTGATTAAGCTTTGAGTGGACCTTTGGAGCGAGGTAAGTGTCGTGTTTAACCTTGACTTGAGGGATTACGACATGTTTATCTATTTGCTACATGTTTATATGTTGATTTCAACGTATATGTGACGTGACGAGTACATATGCGTTGTTTTTCGGGTTATAGCATGAGGGTGGGACTTGTTCCTTGTAGTTATTGCTTTCTTTAATCATGTTATCTATGCTTAGACTAGTTATTTGTTAAATCAATCGTTCTTAGCGTGTTTATGGGCTTTTGTGATAATTGAGTATTGATTCTAAAGTTGAGATTGCTATTGTGGAACCATTGTTTAAGTAAAGCTTGTTCTTGTTGATCATATCTCCTTGTTATTACTTGTTCATTGTTATCTGGTAAGGGAGAGTGTTAAAGCACGAAGGGTGATGACGTGCCATATTGTGAGTGTTAATTCACGAAGGGTGATGTCGCGCCATATTGTGAGTGTTAAAGCATGAAGGGTGATGTCGTTCCATGTTATGAGAGTTAATGCACGAAGGGTGATGTCGTATCGTATCTATTGATTTATATTGAGAGTGAGAGTAAAAGCACGAAGGGTGATGTCGTACAGTATCATTGTTTCATTATGAGGTTGAGAGTAAAAGCACGAAGGGTGATGTCGTGTAATTTTCTTTATAGTGTTTGATTGTTTTCACTGGTTAAAGGCATATTGCATGTTCTTGTTATCATTTCCGCTGTATTTCTCGTATCTTGTATCCCCTTTAGCATGTTTCCCCTCCCAATATTACATGTTTAGCTATTACTTGTTGTTGTTTTGTACATATACTGTTTTCTGCATAGGTTTATTATGTGGGTGTCTTGTCATAGCCTCGTCACTACTTCGTCGAGGTTAGGCTCGTCAAATACGAGTACATGGGATCTGTTGTACTCATACTACACTCTGCACTACTTGTGCAGTTTTGGTACCGACCCTAGCTAATCATGAGGCTAGCAGTTTGGACTTGCTTATCGGAGACTCAAGGTAGATCTTCTCGCATCCGTAGACCTTGGAGTCCATTTCTAGTTTCCCTAATTTACTGTTTCTTTTCATTCACAACAATTGTATTTCTTTTAGACTCTGTTTGTAGGAAATCTTAGAAGCTCGTGAGTTGTGAATCCTGATCCGAATTGAATCAGATATTATGGGCTTTATGTTATTCTGCATTTTAGTTTAGCTTCTATGTGGATTAATTGATTTTGTTATTGAAATTGACTAAAATTGGCTTAAAGAATCCTCTAACGTTGGCTTGCCTAGCAAGTGAAATGTTAGGCGCCATCACAGTGTCGAAGGTGGGAATTCCGGGTCGTGACAAGTTGATATCAGAGCATTAGGTTGCCTAGGTCTCACAATTCACGAGTAAGCTTAGTAGAGTCTGGAGGATCGGTACGGAGATGTCTATACTTATCTTCCACAGGCTATGAAGTTTAGGAACAAATTTCACTTCTGTTCTTCTCTGTCGTGCGATTTTGTTCTCTCATTGCTAATTGAACTCTTCTACTCTTGTTATCTCGCAGATGGCGAGAACACGTACCGCATCTTCAGCTGAGCAGTATCAAGAGCCCCTAGTGGCAGCTCCTACGATGGGCAGAGGTTGAGGCCGAGGCCATGCCAAAGGCTGAGGCAGGGGCACGGCTCAGCCCAAAGCTCGAGCAGCAGCACCAACAGTGGAGCCTCGGGTAGTGTTTGACGAGGAGGTTCCAACCTAGACTATTCCTGTCCGACCAGCTCAGGTCCTGGAGGAGTGCATTGCCACCCCAGTGCTTCAGGATGCTTTGGTCCGTTTGGTGGGCCTTATGGAGAGTGTGGCCCAGGATGGTAAATTTCCCATAGCACCAGCCATCTCTCAGGCTGGGAGAGGAGCCCAGACTCCCACTACTCACACTCCAGAGTATATGGCTCCCGAGTATCAAACTTCAGCAACTCAGGTAGTCGGAGTAGTTCATCCAGTTGTTGCGGCACAGGTCGGTGATGGACCAGCTATGTCTTCTGAGGGCTTATTGAGATTGGACAAGTTCACCAAGATCTTTACAGTTCACTTCAGTGGTGCACCTTCTAAGGACCCACATGATTATCTTGACCGCTGCCATGAGGTTCTGCGGAACATGGGCATAGTTGAGACCAATGGGGTCGATTTTGTTGTGTTTTAGATGACGATTTCTGCCAAGAGATGGTGGAAGGATTTTGTATCGACCAGACCAGCTAGGTCTCCTACTCTTACTTGGGACCAGTACTCTCATATATTTCTTGATAAAGTCCTTCTTGTCACACTGAGAGAGGAGTATCGCAAGTAGTTCGAGTGTCTCCAGTAGGGCAGTAAGTCCGTCACTCAATATGAGACCCATTTTGTAGATCTG
Source organism: Nicotiana knightiana (assembly GCA_005239525.1). NCBI lineage: Eukaryota > Viridiplantae > Streptophyta > Magnoliopsida > Solanales > Solanaceae > Nicotiana > Nicotiana knightiana. The sequence continues at coordinate 48,486 of ML373039.1, read as the reverse complement.
GCCCGTCATGTTGTTCTTATGCTTCCTACCGAGAGAGAGAGAGGGTGAGGAGGTTTATTGAGGGACTTGTCCAGCCTATCAAGTTGCAGATGGCCAAGGAGACTAGGAGTGAGATTTCTTTTCAGACGGCTGCCAATATTGCAAGGCGAGTCAATATGGTTCTTGCATAAGGGGAGGTCAGGGGTCTGACAAGAGGCCTCTTCATTCTGGTGGGTTTAGTAGTGCCTCATCTTGAGGCAGGGGTACTTTTGGTAGAGGCCATCCTCCCAAGCCATTTCATTCAGCACTCCAGGCATCCCACGGTGATTCGGGTGGATGTGGCTCTCATATGCCTTATTCTGATGAGCTAGCCTACAGCGCACCACCAGCTCCTATTAGTGCACCTCCGCTCCAGAGTTTTCATGGTAATTACTCAGGTCGATAAGGTCAGTTTCAGGGTCAGCAGTCACAGCAGCCGAGGTTCTGTTATACTTGTGGTGATCCGAGGTACATTGCTAGATTTTTCCCCCGTGCATCGAGCCATTCACAACATCAGGGTTATCATGCCGTGGTCCCGGAACAGGGTGCTTCACTACCCGTTTAGCCAGATAGAGGTAGGGTTCAAGCAGCCAGAGGTGGTGGTCTGGCCTTTAGAGGTGGAGGTCAGGCCGCTAGAGGTAGAGGCCAGCCAGCTAGGGGCCATCCTAGAGATGTAGTTCAGAGTGGTGGGTCTCGGTCCCGATACTATGCTTTTCCAGCCAGTCCTGAGGTTGTCATCTGATGATGTTATCACAGGTACTATTTCAGTTTGCAGTAGAGATGCTTGAGTTCTTTTGATCCGGGTTCTACTTACTCCTATGTGTCATCCTATTTTGCTTCATATTTCGTTGTGCCTCATGATTCTTTGAGTTTGTGTATGTGTCCACACCTGTGGGAGATGCTATTGTTGTAGACCGAGTTTATCATTCGTGTGTGGTTACCATTGGGAGTCTTGAGACTAGTGTAGACCTTCTACTTCTTGATATAGTAGATTTTGATGTTATCTTGGGTATGGATTGGCTATCACCTTATCACGATATATTGGATTGTCACGCCAAGACAGTGACCTTAGCCTTGTCGGGGTTGCCACGATTAGAGTGGAGAGGGACTCCTGGACGTTCTACCAGCAGGGGTGTCTAGATTATTTGGCTTATGTCCGCGATTCTGGTGCGGAGGTTCCTTCCATGGATTCAGTACCAGTTGTCCGTGAGCTTCTAGAGGTATTTCCTGCACACCTGCCGAAGATGCCACCCGACAGGGATATTGACTTCTGTATTGACTTTGTTCCGGGCACTCAGCCCATTTCTATTCGACCATACCATATGGCCCCACCAGAGTTGAAAGAATTGAAGGAGCAGTTGCAAGATTTGCTTGATAAGGGTTTCATTAGACCTAGTGTCTCACCCTAGGGTGCGCCTGTGTTGTTTTTGAAGAAGAAGGATGGACCAATGAGGATGTGCATAGATTACCGGCAGCTGAACAAAGTGACCATCACGAACAAGTATCCATTGCCGAAGATTGATGACTTATTTGATCAGCTTCAGGGTGCCAAGGTGTTTTTGAAGATTGATTTGAGGTCTGGCTACCATTAGTTGAGGATTAGGCCATTCGATGTCTCTAAGACAACTATTCTGACTCGGTACAGGTATTATGAGTTTCTAGTGATGTCCTTTGGATTGACAAATGCCCCAACAACATTTATGGATATGATGAACCGAGTGTTCAAGCATTATTTGGACTCCTTTGTGATTGTGTTTATTGATGATATCATGATCTACTCCCGCAGTCGAGAGGAGCATGAGCAACATCTTCGGATTGTACTTCATACTCTGAGAGACAGCCAGTATATGCTAAGTTTTCAAAGTGCAAGTTTTGGTTGGATTTAGTCACTTTCTTGGGGCATGTTGTATCATCAGAGGGCATTCAGGTGGATCCTAAGAAGATTAAGGCAGTTCCAAACTGGCCTAGACCCACTTCAGCCACGGAGACTCGGAGTTTCTTGGGTCTGGTGGGTTATTACCGTCGATTTGTGGAGGGGTTCTTGTCTATAGCAGCCCCATTTACCAGGTTGACCCAGAAGGGTTCCCCGTTCAGATGGTCAGACGAGTGTGAGGCGAGCTTTCAGAAGCTCAAGACTGCTTTGACTATGGCGCCAGTGTTGGTGTTGCCCACAGGTTCAGGACCTTATACGGTATATTGTGATGCATCCCGTATTGGGCTTGGTGCAGTATTGATGTAGGATGGCAGGGTGATTGCATATGCATTGCGGAAGTTGAAGGTTCATGAGAAGAATTACCCTATCCATGACTTAGAGTTGGTATCCATTATTCATGCGCTGAAGATTTGGAGGCACTATCTTTACGGGGTGTCGTGTGAGGTTTTCACGGATCATTAGAGCTTGAAGTACTTGATGAAACAGAAGGATCTCAATTTGAGGAAGACGAGGTGGTAGGAGCTATTGAAAGACTATGATATCACCATCTTGTATCATCCCGGGAAGGCCAATGTGGTGGCCGGTGCTCTGAGTAGAAAGCCAGCGAGTATGGGCAGCCTTGCGTACATTCCAGTCGGTGAGAGACCACTTGCATTAGATATTCAGGCCTTGGCCAATCAATTTTTAAGGTTGTATGTTTCAGAGCCCAACTGTGTTCTAGCATGTACAGTCGCTCGGTCTTTCTTGTTTGAGCGCATTAGGGAGCAAAATATCACGACCCTCATTTGCTGGTCCTTAGGGATACAGTGCGGCACAGTGGTTCCAAGTAGGTTACTGATGGAGATGGAGTTTTGAGGATGCAGGGTTGTGTTTGTGTGCCTAATATGGATGGACTTCGTAAGTTGATTTTTGAGGAGGCCCACAGTTCTCGGTATTCTATTCATCTGGGCGTCGCCGAGATGTATCAGGACTTGCGGTAGAATTATTGGTGGAGGAGGATGAAGAACGACATAGTTGCATATGTAGCTCGGTATCTAAATTGTCAGCACGTAAAGTGTGAGCATCAGAGACCTGGTGGTTTCCTTCAGAAGTTAGAGATTCCTGAGTGAAAGTGGGAACGTATCACTATGGATTTTGTTGTTGGACTCCCACAGACTCAGAGGAAGTACGATGCAGTTTGGGTTATTGTGGACAAGTTGACCAAGTCAGCGCACTTCATTCCTGTGGAAGTTGCCTATTCTTCAGAGCGGTTGGCAGATATTTACATCCACGAGATCGTCCGTCTTCACGGTTGCCCGTATCTATTATTTCTGATCGAGATACACAGTTCACTTCACACTTATGGAGGGAAGTACAATGTGAGTTGGGCACGCAGGTGGAGTTGATCAAAGCATTTCATCATCAGACGAACGGACTATTCAGATATTGGAGGATATGCTCCGCCCTTGTGTTATAGACTTCGGAGGTTCTTGGGATCAGTTCTTGCCGCTCGTCGAGTTTGCCTACAACAACAACTACCAATCAAGCATTCAGATGGCTCCCTATGAGGCATTATACGATAGGCGATGTCGATCGCCAGTTGGATGGTTCGAATTGGGGGAGGCTCGATTGTTGGGTACATATTTAGTATAAGATGCCTTGGATAAGGTCAAGATTATTCAGGATCGACTTCACACAGCTCAGTCCAGGCAGAAGAGTTATGTTGACCATAGAGTTCGTGATGTTGCATTCATAGTCGGAGAGAGAGTGTTGCTTCGGTTATCACCAATGAAGGGTATGATGAGATTCGGAAAGAATGGCAAGTTGAGCCCTAGGTATATCGGGCCTTTTGAGATTCTTGAGAGAGTCGAAGAGGTGGCTTACAGGCTTACGTTGCCATCGGATTTATCAGCAGTTCATCTGGTGTTCCATGTGTCCATTCTCCGGAAGTATCACGGCGATCCGTCCCACGTGTTAGATTTCAGCTCTGTCCAGTTGGACAAGAATTTGACTTACGAGTTGGAGCCGGTGGCTATTATAGTACGGCAGGTTCATCAGTTGAGGTCGAAGAGTTATCCTTCAGTCCGAGTGCAGTGGAAAGGTCAACCCGTCGAGGAAGCTACATGGGAGTCCGATTCGGACACGCAGAGTAGATATCCCTACCTTTTCTCCAACTCAGGTACTTTTTCTATGTCCGTTCGAGGACAAACAGTTATTTTAGAGGTGGAGAATGTGATGACCCGATAGGTCATCTTATCTTTTAGAACCTAATTCTGCGCTTTGAAGCCTTAAATACCTCATTTTATCCTTCCTCGATTTGCTTGCATAGTCCGGGTGCGTTTTCCAAAAAGCTTTTATGTTAAAAATTGAGAAAATATGAAATTTTGACTTAAAATCCATTTGAGTTGACTTGGCTCAACATTTCTAGCAAACAGACTCGAATTTGTGTTTAGACGGTCCTGGTGGGTTCATATCGTGATTTGGGACTTGGGCGTATGCCCGGAATCGAATTCGGAAATGTTTGACCAATGTTTGACTTTTTTATATCAGGTCCGTATTTTGGTTCCGAAACTCGGTATAGGTCCAATACTATATTTATGACTTGTATGTAAAACATTTTGAGAAACGGAGTTGGTTTGACATGATTCGGACGCCTGGATGTGAAATTTGAGGTTCATGAGTTTTCTTGAGAATGTCTTTTGATTTGATGCTAAATTCGTAGTTCTAGGTGCTATTTTGGCGATTAAATTGCACGAGCAAGTTTGTATTATGTTTTTTGACTTGTGTGCATATTTGGTTTAGAGCTCTGAGGGCTCGAGTGAGTTTCAGATAGGCTACAGAGTGAAATTGGACTTAGAAATACTGTTGGTGTGTTTCAATTCTGGTGCAGGCCTCTGATATTGCATTTGCGAGGTCAGGCCTCGCATTTGCGATTTGGATCTAAATCCATCAGTTTTGCATTTGCGACCATAAACTTCGCATTTGCGAAGAGACCCAGTTGCACAATTGCGACCAGGTCTTCTCTTTTGCAATGGGGACTGGGGGGAGTTACTTCACATTTGCAATCAATGGATCGCATTTGCGGTCAGGCCAGTTCGTATTTGCGAGATATTCATGGCACTTGCGATGAAAGCAGATATGGGAAGGACATCGCATTTGTGATGGTTTCATCGTATTTGCGGGGCTCGCATTTGCGAACCCCAGGTCACAAATGCAACATCTGCAACAGGCCAAATAGTTGAGAAAACGGGATTTTTGTTCCTTTTCTCAAATTTTCAAACTTAGAAACCCTAGAGGCAATTTTCAAAGAACTCTTCTTTCCCAAATCATTGATAAGTGATTCTAAACTAGTTTCTTTCAATCTTTCATTGCATTTCCTAAGATTTCAACCTAAAATCTTGTGTTTTCATGGTGGAAATTGAGGGTTTTGGGTAGAATTAGAGATATTTGTAAAATTGGGATTTAGACCTCAAATTGAGGTCGGATTCCAGAAAAAATTATATAATCGGGTTCGGGGGTGAATGGGAATTCGGGTTTTGGTACGAATTTAGGGTTAGGACCAAGCGGGCCCAGGGGTTGACTTTTGTTGACTTTTTCAATAATGATCTAAATTGAATCCTTTGCAATCGTGGGTAGTTCCTAAGGCTTAATTTGAATCTTTTGGTTGGTAATTTTCTAGATTCTATTGGTTTAGAGGGTTGTTTGAAAGGCAAAGTTGTGATTGAGCTTTGAGTGGACCTTTGGAGCGAGTTAAGTGTCATGGTTAACCTTGACTTGAGGGATTAGGACTTGTTTGTCAATTTTCTACATGTTTAGATGTTGGGAACAACATATATGTGAGGTGACGAGTACTTATGCGCTGTTTTCGGGCTATAGCATGCGGGTGGGACATGTTCCTTGTAATTATTGCTTCGTTTAATCATGTTATCCATGTTTAAACTAGTTATTTGTTAAATATATCGTTCTTACCGTATTTATGGGCTTTTCTGATAATTGAGTATTGATTCTAAAGTTGAGATTGGTATTGTGGAACCTGTTACACCTCACAGTATTATGTCGATTCATGGAACAAATGATAAGTAAATTCGTGAAGGTGAGAGGGTAAGCGGATCGAAGAAAAATGAGTTTCGTCGAAGTTTGACATTTTGAGATAAAATACGGTCCAAGTTATAATACACCATATTTATGGACTAGTTCTATACCACATGACCATGATAGTAAGGTATATAAAGCGTGCTAAAAGTGATTAGCATTTTAAGTAAATTAGGATATTACTTAATTATGTGGGAAATTAGTTAATTATTAGTTTAATGGGAGATTAACCATGCAATTGGAAATTGGTGGACAAGTTTTGAGGAGACAATACCCCCAACGTAGCAGCAAGGGGTTTAATTGCGAAAACTAAGCAATGACTTTTGGTTCATAAGACTAGGTGGCATATTTAGGAAAACCTTTGGCTAAGTCATCACAACAGTGGGGCCCACAACCCACAATTTTAAGCGACCTTCCTATATCATTAAGAAGGAGATGTATGTTGCTAAGTAACAGATGTAGTCTCAAAAAGGAATTCGTATGAAACTTCATAATACTATAGCAACGTGAGATTTGCGATTCAAGGAAGTATGGTGCAATCTTTCTCAAGAATATCAAACAGATATTTCCCTATTTTGATATTGAGGTTACGTGTTTCGTCGCGATTGACATGTGTTAAAGGAATTGTCAAGAGAATCGGCTCAGGTATATTAAGGCTACTCCTTCTTTCCTTTTGGCATGATCCATACGATACAAACGAAACGAGCAAATATACAACTTTCATAAATGACTCTATTCGTAGAAGTACTAGAGCTGCATATGTTCTTGATTCCCCATGTGTCTTAGTATTATATCTCTTGTTCATGGGTCTCAGAAAATACGTAAGTTGATAAAGTTTATTTCATGATATTAATCAAAGGCGTAATGATCTTATGACATACCGAGAAATCTTATTAACTTACTTCTTATGCATTGTATTCAGTAATATATGTACATTGACCCATGACCTAATGGCATTATATACGCATATATATATATGTGTGTGTGTGTGTGTGTGTGTGTGTGTGTGTGTGTGTATACGGGGTATGAGGAAAGGTTATGGCATTATATACGCACCACCACCTGATCAACTGGTATATGTTGATGATTTTGCCCACAATGGCTGAGATGATATGATGGGATGCCCTTAGAGGGTTAATGATATAAATATGCATATACCTATGAATGGTATGAAATTTATACACATATGCATGACGTTATAAATGTTTAAGTATTCACTGAGCTACTCAGACTTAAAGGTTGAGTCCTTTACTCCATGTTTCCTTCATGTCTATTGTATATGGATTTTGGTGCCTTACAAACTCGGTACTTTATTTGTACTGACGTCCCTTTTGTTTGGGACGCTGCATTTCATGCCCGCAGGTCCCGATAGACAGGTTGAGAGTTCTCCAAGTAGGTTATCAGCTCAACGGAAGGTGTTGGTGCGCTCCATTTGCTCCGTAGTTGCTTATTTGGTCAGTATGATTTGGACATGTATTGATTGGTATGGAGGGGCCTTGTCCCGATATTTATGGTATTATCTAGTCTTATAGGCTTGTAGACAGTTGTCATGTATATGGATACATGTATGGCATTGTCTTCCTGTGTTTTGAGTATATAAAAGATCATGCGGGCCTTATAGGCCCGTAAATCATATGTATAAGTCGGTATGTCATGTTGGTTCATCCTATGTCGAGTAGTCCCCCATCTCTCATGACAGCCTTTCTGGTTCATTTACCTATGATAATATGATACGAAAGATATGTTACGTTGGTACTCGGTTGAGTAAGGCACCGGGTGCCCGTCACGGCCCATTGGTTTGGGTCGTGACAGAAGTGGTATCAGAGCAGCTCTGTCCTAGGGACTCTACAAGCCGTGTCTAGTAGAGTCTTGTTTATGGGTGTGTTGTGCACCACACTTATAAGCAAGAGGCTACAAGCATTTAGGACCGTCACTCTTTCTTCTTACTCTAGATCCTGTGGTAGAGCTCACTTGTAAGAATTCAAACTCCTAAATTCAATTTTATTCATAATAAGATGATACCTACATCTAAAAGACACTTGGTAAGAGATTGCATGTGGTTGTGGAAGAGTTGAGTTAGAGGAACTCGAGTTTGCATCATTCTTACGATGGATAAATGTGAGGTCTTCAGCAGAACATGTGTGTACTAAGACGTGTAAGCTTCTTGATACGGAGACTTAAGGCAAGAATATCTATCCACCCATATGGTGAAAATAAATGAGAGATTAAGAAGGTAGATACAAGTTTCAACAAGTTAAAGAAGCAAGGTGAAGAAGGGTACGAGGCGCCCAGTTAATGAAGATTATCAGTATTTATAATTCAGGCAGAGAAATATAAGCATTTTTAGTTACCTTCAACAATAACAGATGTATGTACAATTGGCCACACACATCTCAGTTATGCCTTATGAGAGATAACAAATATAGTTTAAGAGAAGGACGGGATATCAGGATCCGGCTGGGGTTAGAGTAACCCAAAATGGTGGATGGATTGTCTGCGTTAGTTAACATTTTCGAAGGATATTGCAAATGTGTAGATCTCCTTGTGAGACACCCATATGGTGAACTCTAGAATAGTATAGCTAGATATGAATACCAGAATGTTCAAAAATAAATTTACAAAGATAGGCACTGGAAGCCTGGAAGGGATAAATATTACCTTAGTATGACTTCCGTCCCTAGTAGAGAGAGAATGTTAGGCATCCCGAAGAGCCAGTGGATGGAGCAAGGGGAGTTAAAATCAAAGGAATGCCTTGTTGAAATTTTCAAAATAAAGTAATAGACAGAAATATTAGCATAGAAATAAGAAGAGAGATGATGAAGCATTATGAGTAAGATGTGATACATGGATGACAACGGTAGATAAAAAAAAAAGACAGTATTACAGAGTCTATAGTCAAGTGAAGGAAAATACGAGAAGTGACAGGCCTTGAGACAACAAAAAAGTATAGGTCATAAAGTCATATCCTCATTTCGAGTAATAAGTTCGTGACTCCAATGCGACTACCAGAAGGAAAAGTTAGCCCACTGAGTAATAGAAATCAGTATGGGTTGGTGAACAAGATAAACTAAACATGAATTAGGGACTGAGTGATTTGATAATAGTCGGCATCATGAGAATTTCAGAGATTGCATTCCGGCGATAATAGAATGGACGACAGAAGAATAACCTTTAAAGGTAATTCAGGAGGACGCTTCCCTGAAGCAAGCAATGTGAGCAAAGTTAAGATTAAGGGAATATGTGTGCCAGTTACACTAGGTGTCACCCTCGTGAGTGAGAAATTTTGTTATCCTTGGTACAGAAGGATTACCGCAAGGCGAGTAAGGATTATCGATGATGTGAAAAGATGCCAAAGATGAAGAGGTAAAACATCTATAGGTAGATCGTCGTAGCACTAAATCTTAGTACTCCCCTAAAGGGGGGAATATGGAGTGATGTGGCATTAAGTCAGATTTAAGTGGTTCAGGTAACCATGGCTAGTAAATGTAGGATGCGATAAGAATGAGAAAGGGATGAGATTGCACTTATTCAAATCCCATAGATAGGTTACGACTCCAGAACATTATGCAATCACGACGGCAGGGAGAGGTAGTAAGGGTTCTCGCCCAGATGTTATTGATAAATAAGTGCGAATGAACACTTGATATATAAGGAGCTGGTGCGAGAGGCACATTTAATAAAAGAGAATAACCCAATAGAGATTACACGAAATATAGATATGGGAATGAATTAACGAATAGTTAATAGTTGATTCAGTAAGAGTCTAGTTATGGCTAGACAAGAGGTTACAGACAAATCAGCAGATCGTGTAAGATAAACATAGTAAAACCCAATATTGTGAATTCAGCCTCAAAGTTATGACATTGTAATCCTTGAGGTATATTTAGATAGGAGTTGGGATAGTTAAAGGTACCGTATGAGTGTTACAGAAATAAAAGAGAGTTCTGCTGGGAAGACAATCAAAATATCAGCTCAGAAGCAACCCTACAAGTGCAAGGGTGTAGAGGTAAGTAACTACGGACTATTATAGGCGAAGAAAAACATCAAAAAAAAATTCCATCGAGTATACGATGTGATAAGCTCGCAGCTTTACAAGAGTCAGAGGGTCCTCCCTAAGTACTACAACAAAAGATTAGCTAAAGAAAAAAGGAAGAAGGGTTCAACCTAAGCATAGTAACTTGAAGAAGAAATGGTCTTGTAACAGTAGTCTCACTATAACATTGTATGCAATCCATAAGAATGTGGCACCTTTCGTGGCTAATGAGCGGGAAGTGAAACCAAAGGTAATATTCGAGATCATATGAGTTTCAAAAAAACCCCGGCATGCGTGGAACTAAGATAAAACCAATTAAAAGAGTACCAGCCCCCTAAGAAGTTAGTATGAAGCTCCCTCCGGATTGTGTATGCACCAGAGGTGCAAGTATTATAGTAGAGCTTCAAGTTGTGGATGTGAATTATGCCTATGTGGAAGGGGGATTGTGAAAGAGATAGAAGATATATGTGAGATTTAAAGGTAAGTAAGGTAAAGGTGCACAACGTACAGATACTTAGGTGAAAAAGGTTGTGAATAATACACACTTTAGATAGAGGGATAGAAGCGCTGGGATTCAGTATCCAGGAATGATAGCGATGTCATTAGTGGCATATCTTCCAGCCTATGGTTTCTAGGTATTGAGAGGTCTAGTTAAGAGAGTAAAGAAGAGTTAACATAAGGAAATCTATGGTGCAAGCAAGCTGAAGGAAGGTTGCGAGTAGTATAAATAGATATGTGTAGGTCGCAAGCTAAAGTATGGTAGAGCGACAAGGTTTTAGGAAGACATGAGTAAGGACAAGGAAACACGAGTGACAAGGTGACGAGAATGGATAAGTCCTCGGGATTAAGCCCATGAAAACAAGAGAGCTGATGGTTTCTCTAAGTTATAGAAAGCTTAGTATAGCCTGAATGAACTCAAAGGAGTTTAAGACTAATAGCATTTAGAAGAGATGGAATGATGCCTTGGTAGTATAATAAGGGTGTAATTGTGATAGATAAAGGATGACGTTTGGGCCTTCGATTGAGTAATGATTTGAATAAAAAAAGGATTTCACAGACGACACAGAATTAGAATACCCCCCCCCCCCCCCCCCATAAGATGAATCACGTTGGGATGCTGTGAAATATGGTTATTGAAGTATAGTATCGCCCTTAGGTGGATTAGGCAAGTCACTTTAGATATTCCCCGATGAGACGTAATCCCTAGTAACAATGCATTACGTAAGAGGCTTCAAGTTATCAGTGGTAGATTATGGATCAACATTAAGGCGCATCAACGATAGATGGATAAAGTTCCAACGTATGAGAGGGGAAGCCATCCTTTAAATGAATAATAATTAGGAAGCATTCAGGACTTAGATTTATACATATATGATAAGCAGCGAGACAGTAACCTGGAGTTGGGTATTAGACCTTGGTAACAATAAATTGAAGTAAAAGTTAGGGTATAGTATGACTTACCTAGATGTAGTAAATCCATAAAGATAGATAACCAATGCTATAAAACAAGATATAGCAATAGTCGTAAGTTCCATAAAGTACCAAACGAAGAATTTCAGTACACCTAGAGGGACAGCTTGCCATAATTTTGTATATGTTCACAAAGTGAGGCATAGAGATTGGCTAAAAGCTAGAGAAAAAAGGAGAGAAAAGTCTCATTGGCACACATACAAGGGCAAAGTCGTACGGACTGCATGATAGAAGGTAGCAATAGTTACGAGATCAGAAGAATTCCGACCACAAGTCGTGGTGTGAGAAAGAGGCCTAAAGGGGGAATTCCCTGGCCACTGGATCTATTCACAGAACAGATGCCTAGATGGCGAGGAGAGTACTAAAGTAGTCGGAAGACATATGTTATGAAAATGATAAGTGCATCAGTCAACATTCGAGGACGAATGTTCCAAAGGGGGGGGGGAGAATGATGTTACACCTCACAGTATTACGTCGATGTTACACTCCGCAGTATTACGACGATGTTACACCCTGTAGTATTGTACGTTGCATTTGTTGTAAGATAATTGATATCAGTTCAAGGACAAGATTATTTTGAGGTTATAAGTATTATTCTATTTCAAACAAGTGATAATTAAATTCGTGAAGGTGAGAGGGTAAGTGAATCGAAGAAAATGAATTTCGTCGAAGTTTGACATTTTGAGATAAAATACGGTCCAAGTTGTAATACCCCGTATCTACGGACTAGTACTATACCACATGACCATGATAGTAAGGTATATAAAGTGTGTAAAAGTGATTAATGTTTTAAGTAAATTAAGATATTACTTAATTATGTGGTAAATTGGTTAAATATTGGTTTAATGGGAGATTAACCATGTAACTGGAAATTGGTGGATAAGTTTGGAGGAGACAATACCCCCAATGTAGAAGCAAGGGTTTTAATTGCTAAAACTAAGCAATGACTCTTGGTTCATAAGACTAGGTGGCATATTTAGGAAAATTTTTGGCTAAGTCATCACAATAGTGCGGCCCACGACCCACAATTTGAAGAGACCTTCCTATATCATTAAGAAGAAGATATATGTTTCTAAGTAACGGATGTAGTATCAAAAATGAATTTGTATGAAACTTAATAATACTATAGCAACGTGAGATTTGCGATTCTAAGGAAGTACGGTGCAATCTTTCTCAAGAATATCATACGAATTTTTCCCTATTTTGATATCGCCGTAACGTGTTTCATCGCGATTGACGTATGTTAGAGGGATTGTCAAGAGAATCAGCCCAGGTATGTTAAGGCTATTCCTTCTTTTTCTTTGGCATGATCCATACGATACAAACGAAATGAGAAAATATACAACTTTCATAAATGACTATATTCATAGAAGTACTACAGGTGCCTATGTTCTTTGATTCCCATGTGTCTTAGTATTATATCTTGTGATCTTGGGTCTCAAAAAAGACGTAAGTTGATAAATTTTATTTCATGGTATTAATCAAAGGCGTAATGTTCTTATGACATACCGAGAAATCTTATTAACTCACTTCTTATGCATTGCATTCAGTTATACATGCACATTGACCCATGACTAGATGGCGTTATATATGCGTATATATGTATGTATATATATATATATATATATATATATATATATATATGTATATGTATGTATATGTATATATATATATATATGTGTGTGTGGGGGGGTGGGGTATGAGGAAAGATTATGGCATTATATATGCACCACCGCCTGTCAGCTATACGTTGATGATTTTGCCCACAGGGGCCGGATGATATGATGGGATGCCCTCAGAGGCTTAATGATGTTATGTACTCATATACCTATGCATGGTATGACATTTATACACATATGCATGACATTATAAATGTTTCATGATTCACAGAGTTACTCAGACTTACAGGTTGAGTCCTTTACTCCATGTTTCCTTCATGTCTATTGTATACGGCTTTTCCTGCCTTACATAGTCAGTACTTTATTTGTACTGACGTCAGTTTTTCCTGGGGACGCTACGTTTCATGCCCACATTTCACGATAGACAAGTTTGATTGCTCCAAGTAGGCTATCAGCTCTGCGAAAAGTGTTGGTGCGCTCCATTTGCTCCGGAGTTGCTTATTTGGTCAGTATGATCTGGACATGTATTGATTGGTATGGCGGGGCCCTGTCCCGACCTTTATGGTATTATCTACTCTTAGAGGCTTGTAGACAGATGTCATGTATATGGATACGTGTATGGCCTTGTTTGATTGTGCTTTGAGTTTATAAAGGATCGTGACTTCCTTATAGGACCGTACGTCATATGTATAAGTCGGTATATCATGTTGGGTCATCCTATGTTGAGTAGTCCCTCATGCTTTATTCTCTCATGATAGCCTTTCTGGTTCATTTACCTATGATAATATTATACAAAAGATACGTTATGTTGGTACTCGATTGAGTAAGGCACCATATGGTCATCGCGGCCCATTGGTTTGGGTCGTGACAGAACCATTGTTGAAGTAAGGCTTATTCTTGTTGATCCTATCCCCCTATTATTACTTGTTCATTTTTATGTGGTAAGTGAGAGTGTTAAAGCACGAAGGGTGATGTTTTGCCATATTGTGAGTGTTAATGCACGAAGGGTGATGCTGTACCATATTGTGAGTGTTAAAACACGAAGGGTGATGTCGTGCCATGTTATGAGAGTTAATTCACGAAGGGTGATGTCGTGCCGTATCTACTGATTTATATTGAGAGTGATAGTAAAAGCACGAAGGGTGATACCCTGCAATTTTCTTTATTGTGTTTAATTGTTTTCATTGGTTAAAGGCATATTGACAGTTCTGGTTATCATTTCCGTTGTATTTCTCGTATCTTGTATCTCCTTTAGCATGTTTCCCCTCCCAATAGTACATGTTTAGTTGTTACTTGTTATTATCTTGTACATATATTGTTATCTACACAAGTTTATTATGTAGGTGTCTTGTCATAGCCTCGTCACTACTTCGTCGAGGTTAGGCTCGACACTTACGAGTACATGGGGTCGGTTGTACTCATACTAAACTATGCACTTCTTGTGCAGATTTTGGTATCGGCCCTAGTTGATCATGAGGCTAACAGTTTGGACTTGCTTATCGAAGACTCAAGGTAGATCTGCTAGCGTCCGCAGACCTTGGAGTCCCTATCTAGTTTCCCTAATTTATTGTTTCTTTTCATTCAGAACAGTTGTATTTCTTTCAGACTCTATTTGTAGGAAATCATAGAAGCTTGTGAGTTGTGACTCCGGATCCGAATTGTATCAGATATTATGGGCTTTATGTTATTCTGTATTTCAGTGTTAGCCTCCATTTGGCTTAATTGATTCTGTTATTGAAATTAACTAAAATATGCTTAAAGAATCCTCTAACGTTGGCTTACCTAGCAAGTGAAATGTTAGGCTCCATCACGGTCTCGAAGGTGAGAATTCTGGGTCGTGACACTATGGCTAGCCAGGGTGATGAAAACAACATACTGGTTGATGAGTTATCGATTTGATATATATGTAAAACCTTCTCCAAAAGACCTAATGGAAAGACTGGAAATATGCGATCTATATTGGATCATATCATGATGGAATGGGTGATGGGACAAACCCACGTGAGTAAATTGAAAGTCAAAAAAAGAAACAAAGATAAGAAAAGAAAGAGACATAAATAAAGAAGGGTAAGAAAACTTGGGCTGCCACAATATGAAAGAGAGAATATCGGCCTTTAGTTTGTGGTGCCGTCTTGCCACGTATTCACATTTGATGAACTTTTCTCAGCAGACATTCGGCCTATAAATAAGCATCCCCTTCTCAGTTGTAATTATCCCACAACGTCTTCTTTTTTTTCAATTAATAAAGAGTTATTCTTTATGTGACCGTGGAATGGAAAAAGTTGCTGAAATACGTAAATCTTATCTTGTCTTGTGCAATTTATCATAGCACAGACAATGTAATAATGGTAGAAAAGTACAGTATTGGTGCATATACTATTCACAAGAATTGTGCGACACTATTGATCATCAATACTAACACTATTCACAATAGTGAAGTACTATTCATTAATAGTGATAGTATTGTTCACCAAATAGTGATTGTCGTCTACCTTATACGGTTGGGACATTTTTTCTTACACAAAGTAGTATTTGTTGTTACTATTCACAGACACTATTTACTTAAAGAAAATTATGACAAATGGCATCGGAAGAAGGGAAGGTTAAAATTGACAAGTTCAATGGCAACGATTTTGGATTCTGAAAAATACAAATAGAGGATTATTTGTACTAAAAAAAATTACACTTATCTCTGATCGAGGTAAAACTAGAGAATATGGCCAAAGTGGATTGAGATCTATTAGATCGCTAAGCTCTTGGTATGATTTGTTTGACACTGGCACGAAATATAGTGTTCAACATCATTAATGAAAAGACCACCACAAGCCTGATGAAGGAATTATCAAATATGTACAAGAAGCCATATGCTTCAAATAAAGTTATTTGATGTGTCGATTGTTCAACTTGATGATGACAGAAGGTGGATCTTTTACGGAACATATCAATGAGTTCAATATAATATTAACTCAGTCGAGATGAGCTAATATAACATTTTATGACGAAGTCAAGGCGTTGATTCTATTATCATCTCTACCAAAGAGTTGGTTTGCAACAGTAACTGTAGTTAGCAGTTCAACGGGAAGTACCAAACTCAAATTGGATGATATTAGAGACTTGGTTCTAAGCGAAAATATTCGTTGTAGAGAATCAAGTGATTCCCCGAGATCTGCTTTTAATATCGAAAACGGGGGGAGAAACAACCAAAGAGGACAAAGTCATGGACGTGGCAGATCAAAGTCAAGGGGAAGGGGTCAATCCAAAAATCACAACGACATTACTTGTTGGAATTGCGACAAAAAGGGGTCATTAAAATAGTCAATATAGAGAACCAAAGAAGAAGAAGGAAGAAAATTCAGCAAATGTAATTGTTGAACATGTAGGTGATGCACTAATTTGTTGTGCATAAAATCCAGTCGAATCCTGGATTCTAGACTCAGGTGCATCCTTTCACTCTACATCATGCAAAGAATTATTGCATAACTATGTTGCTGGAAAATTTAGAAAGGTTTATTTAGCAGACGGCGAACCTTTGGATATTATCGAGAAAAGGTTAAGTTCATATAAAGACTTCACAAAGGACACTATGGAAATTTCTAAATGTCAGACATGTTCCTGGCCTCAAGAAAAATCTGATATCCATGGGTCTGATTGACAGTGAAGGATACACAACAATATTCGATAACGGATCATGGAAGATAACCAAAGGAAATTTAGTTGTGGAACGAGGCTTCAAAAAAGGAACATTGTATGCAACCGCAATGCAGAGAGATACTATAGCAGTAGTTGACCATGGTCGTGACACAACATTGTGGCACCGGAGGCTCGGGCACATGAGTGAGAAGGAAATGAAATTGTTGGCATCTAAAGAAAAGTTGCCAAACCTCAAGCATGTTGAATTAGGTTTGTGCGAAGATTGAAGTTACGGGAAACAAAAGAGAGAGAGTTTTTCAAAGGCGGAAAGGACGCCAAAGAAAGAGAAGTTGGAACTAGTGCATATGGATGTGGCGAGACCAGCTCCCGTAACTTCTTCGGCAGGTTCACGCTATTATGTCACCTTCATTGACGATTCCACGATAAAGGTATGGTTTTATTTTCTGAAAAGCAAATCTGATGTGTTTGTTACCATTAAAAGATGGAAATCTAAAGTTGAAAATCAGACAGGCCAAAAGTTAAAATGTTTAAAGTCTGACAACAGAGGAGAGTATTGATGCGTGGCTAGAATTCATGATTTTAAGCATNGTTAGAGCCATAACGCCAGGGGGTGCCTGGCGTTACCCAGGCGTTAGAGCCATAACGCCAGGGAGTGCCTGGCGTTACCCAGGCGCTAGACCCCTAACGCCAGGGTGCCTATTTCGGTAAAGTCCGAGTTTTAAACGATTTCAAGTGTTTCCAAGTGGATATAGGAGTCTCCTACACGGTTAGGGTTTATCCCAACCATATAAATAGACCCAAGAACACATTGTTCTGGGGGGAGACGAGTTTGGGAGCAAAATACACACACGAAATCATTGAAGGAGCAAGGATTATCAGTTTTCTTCGTTTTTATTCAAGTATTTTCAGTTCATGCACACTTATGCAATTGTTTGATCATAGCATGAGTGGCTAAACACCCATTGTTCTGGGGTTGTGGTTTAGCCATGGATATTGCTATTCGACATTAATTTAACCTTGAATATAGTTTACTCAATATCTGGTTGTTTCTTCAATTCTGTGTTTAATTGCTTAATTGTTTGGCCAGCAGTTAGGTTTTATATACTATCTATGTTATGCTTGGGAAAGCCGTATATAGATTAGAGGAGAATTGAAGAGAGCATGATCTTAACCCTTCAGGGGAGCGGATTTGTGGTTAGGATAGGAATATACCTAGTCACCATGCTTAATTAAACACCGTAATCTTAATGCGTTCTAATAGATTAATCTCATAGGAATATAGGCGTTAATCTATTGAGAATAGGCGAGTAGTGCTTCGGGAGAAGGCTATGAGAGCGTTTATCGATTAATTAGCAACCATGAGTAAATTATATGAAAGGGAGAGTTAATTAGAATGCAATACGAGTGGTGAATAGATCACAACCCTGGAATATTTGTCTCTACTGAATACATCACAATAGTTCTTGTCACTTGATAATTAGTTATTTCATAGAATTTTAGTATAAAATATTACATCATTGATTTTATATTGGCTTGATTAAATAACGATTAGAGTGATTTAGCAAGTAGTTTACACAAGTCTCTGTGGGTACGATATCTGGACTTAAAATCCTATATTACTTGTCGACCACGTACACTTGCGTGTGCATTGGGAAATCAACCAACAAGTATGATAGTCAAGAGTTCAAAGCATTCTGCTTTAAGAATGGGATCAAAATGATCAAGAAAATTCCTGGAACACCGGAACAAAATGGTGTTGCTGAGAGAATGATCAGAACCCTTAATGAATGAGACAGAAGTATGAGAATATATTCTGGGTTTCCAAAGTATTTTTGGGCCGAGGCTGTTCACACGGCAACTTACCTCATAAATAGGGGACCCTTTGTACCGCAGAATTTTGAAACCTCTAAGGAGGTATGGATAGAAAAAGAGGTAACTCTCTCACATCTGAAATCTTTGGTTGTGTTGCTTATGTGCATGTAAACTTTAATGGTAGAGATAAGCTTGATCCTAAAGCCAAGAAATGTTTCTTTATAAGCTATGGTGATGATAATTTTGGCTATCTATTTTGGGATGATCAGGATAGAAAGATCTTAAGACACAGAAATGTCACATTCGATGAAAATATGATGTACAAGGATAAGTGGCGAGCGCAAAACACACACTTAAATATGCTCTCTAGTCGAATATAATAAAATATAATATCGTATCCACATGGATTAGAGTTAAACAGTATTTTCGTAGTTTATAGCTCGATTGTTATCCACGATGATCAACAGTTGAGAATTATGTGACTTAAACTAAAGTTAACTAAGAGTCTAAACAATTGACTAGTGACAAACAATGCAAGTAATAAGCAAAGAAAGATATCAATTGGGAGAAAATAAGGTTGATAGGATAGATGCAAGATAAATGTTTGGGATTTAACTCTAGATAATTCACTTCTAATGTTCAAGTGAGTCTCTCGAATTTACTTGATTATTAGTTCAATTGATTAGTAGAAACTCCTGTCTCGATTAAGTCTCAACCTCACTAGATGAACCAATTTTAAGCACGTGAAGATATGCAAGAATTCATAGTGGATTGGTATATAGGAGAACCTCTGCAGATTATCCTCCTAACTAAGTTTAATCAAAAATTCAACTATCCTCTTCCGATTACTAAGAAGAATTAATGACTTCAACCAAGAAAGTATAATGCAACAATATCACAAGTTATGCCTCTCTCGATTACATGAACAAGTGAATAAAGATGCAACAGTTAAAACATCCAAAACGATTCAATGCATAAAAATAGAGTTAATTATCCACAAACAAGTATCAAGACACCAAATCCATCAACCCTTAAAGAGAACTACTTCATGGATATGGAGAAATTCATCACAAATAGAGAGAAAAGCATAAAACGATCCAAACTCTTGTCTTGAATGAGGATTGAATGATGAAGTACTTGTGCTTTGGATTTTCCACCTTCTCTATATCCTCCTTAAGTCTTAGATGTGTCAAAAGTCCAGAAAATAACGTTTTTCCATGTATTTATACCAAGTAGGGTCGGGCCTAAATGAAATCACCCTTTCCTAGCTGAAATAGTAAAACTTGCAAACTAAATGCTTTTCATGCATCGCACTATGCTACACCCAGTGCATCACATTAGTGCTTTTTCTTGTAAGACCACATAAACCCAGTCTCTGAAGTTTGCCAATTTCTGACACAAAATTGCACTGAGCATCGCACTAGTGTATTTTTTCAGCAGTTGCTTCGTTCTTGATTTTTGACGTCCAGACTTGGTGCTCGACCTCCGAACATGATCCCGGCTTATTTCCTTGGGATTTTACCCAGACTTCAAAGCTCCAAATATCTCAAATTAGTTCCATAACATCTACATAACTCGAAATCACTCCTACAAGGCATAAAACACACAATAAGTGCAAACACTACCAATTAAAGCTCAAACACAAGTAAAGTACAGTGAATTAGAGTGAAACAAGCGACTAAAACACGAGATTATATCCTACCATCAACACCCCACACTTAAACCATTGCTCATCCTCGAGAAATCAAACTACACTTTATATAGACACAGCCTTTTTAAACAACTCCCCTAACTCTTTACACCAAGAATATTTAAAATAGACTAAGCACAATAGTGTAGTATCTTCACCTCAAGAATTGACTCACAAGCACCACGCATTATTCACAACTTACTTACTTACTTACTCTAACATAGAGGTCAAGCATTAACTTTCCTTCATGAATTAAGTACCCTCACACAACAATATAGAGTAGTTCCACACACAATAGACATTAAGAACAACTAGGAACTCAAGATAGAAAGAATTCACTCACTCTCAGAAATAACATTCATATGCCACAAAAGATGAACCATAGGATTTCCCGTAGTGTACTACTCTAATAAGTGAGCTTATTCAGCCAAGGATCAAGTAGGACTTTAATTGGTTGTAATTTAGGTTGCGGGATAGGTAGGATATATTTATATATAAGAGTGAGTACACCTCCCTAATCACTTTAATACATATACTTTTAACATTCAAAACCCTACACTTAAGTCAAACCAAGACTCCACCGTTTCATCCATATATATTAACTCCCAACTTCTTTAAGCACAAATACATCAAGATTTACTACTATCAAGGAATATTTTGCAATCATACAACTATATTTTTTCTTTTTCAATTCAAGTGACTCTTACTTTTTTTAAATTAGTGCATCTTTCTCTTTATTTCAATAGTTCCACTCAAAAGTCAAACCAACCAACCCACACATAAACTTTTACAAAGTTCATAACAATTTTTAAGTGCTCATAAGAGGTAAATGGTTCAAATAGATGGTCAATTCAAATAAATGGGTAAGGCTTGTAATGTGGTTGCTAAAATACAGGATGATAGGCTCAATGGGGTTAACTACGATACATAACAATTAGGTGGGTAATAGAATATAACTGGGTCAGTAAAGAAATGCCTATATCACTTCCAAGACTTAATAAAACTACTATTAGCTTTGAAAACACATGGGGCAAGTTCTAGACATCAAATGCAATGAACAGAATCATACAAACCTCACACACACATGGCACCTAACTCACTTAGGATTGACTTATCAAGACACTCTAATCAAAGCAGTTAAGTAAAGTTAAGATCATACAATTTAAGGCACTTATAGAAGAGTCAAAAACTAGGCCTAAGCGTCACAACTAAAGTATTCATTATCCTCAAGGCATAATAAAGTCAAGGGACATTGCTTCCATTTTAATTCACAGCACAAGGTTTCACACCAAACATAATAAAAATTAACTACAGCCGGCTCAAATAAAACCCTTGTAAAAGAACCACGACACAAAGAAAAACCAAGAGGGAATTATTACAGTAACTACAAAAAAACTTTTTGCATTTTTGTTTCGACTTTAATCCCTTAAGAAACCCGTCGAGTGGTATCAATCGTCAGGAAAAATAAAAAATAATAAAACTTTTATGGATTTTCAATATTTTTCTCTATCTCTACTACTCAAACTAACAAAATAAAACTAAAACTAATATACTTGCATACGTACAACATATCCCCCACCCCCACACTTTTAGTTGTGGCATGTCCCCATGACACATAATTAAAAGGCATAAGGTAAAAAAAACTTCCTTGAATTTTCTTCTTTCTCGAGAATTTATGAACTCCGCCCCTAATTCTGAATTCATTCCTCGTTTTCGCTCCTTGGTATTCTTTATGGATCTCATTAAGCCCAATTCTTCTAAGAATACCTGTAATACCCGTTCTTTTCTTTCTTTCTTGTCCTCATCTTGATCGGTGAATTGCTCATTCATGATGATCCATAACTTGTCTCTACATTCTTTCACATGATCAATCCATACATATTCCTATAAATTCCCAAAATCATAATCCACATGATCAAGGTTAGAATAAGAAGAAAAAAAGAAGAAAGGTCAAGTGAATATTCCTCTGGTATGTCCAAGACTATTTGTTTCTCATTCTCTTCTATTAAAGGTTGCCAAAGTGGAAAGGTGGAAAGAGGTTTGAACTCTTCTTTCGTTGCTTCACACTCAACCACAACCTTATTCTCGATCATCTCATTTGAATCAGAGTCTTCTTCTACCGTGGAAATCTCCCTCTGTAGATGCTCATCCTCTTAAGTAGGCTCATTCTCGCAGGGTATCTCCTCCATATATTCCCCATTACAACGCAATGAGCTTTCTTAAAGTGTACTTATTATTTGACCCACTTGCATTGTTAGGTTGTTAGCGGCTTTATAATCTTGTGTAAATCTCTCTACCGGCTTATTTTTGAACGTATACACAAAATCTTCCAAACTATCATTCTCCCTTTGAGGTGGTTGTCTCACTTTGATTCCATTCCACTTATAATAAGAATATATATCTCAACCAGATTCAAGATTGTGCTCATATGAATCCTCATACCTGTACGAACTAGAAACAAAGAGAGACTGTTCAAAATACGAACCATAAGAGGAATACATACCTGCTTGATAGTTGACCCATATATGATTTTCACCGCATTTAAAACACATAGCAGACCGCTGATAATATTCAGCTGCTAACTCTTCAACCATTTTCTTAGGCTGGTTGCACTCCATCTTCACAACATTTAGATTTCAATATCTATAGTACCTTCTCCGACTTATTAGGAACTACAAAACAAATCTTGAAAAAAAGATAACTAATAAAGAAAATATGATAGAAAATGAAAAAGAAAAGAAACTAATTCCTGAATTAGCACTACAAACTATTTCAAACGGTGCCAAAATTTGACGAGTGCAAAACACACACTTAAATATGCTCTCTAGTCGTATATAGTAAAATATACGTATCCACAGAGATTGGAGTTAAACAGTATTTTCATAGTTTATAGCTCGATTTCTATCCAAGATGATCAATATTTGAGAATTATGTGATCTAAACTAAAATTAACTAAGAGTCTAAACTATTGACTAGTGACAAACAACGCAAGTAATAAGCAAAGAAGGATATCAATTGGGAGAGAATAGGGTTAATAGGATAGATGCAAGATAAATGTTTGGGATTTAAATCTAGAATTCACTTCTAATGTTGAAGTGAGTTTCCCGAATGCACTTGATTATTCGTTCAATTGATTAATAGAAACTCCTATCTCGATTAAGTCTCAACCTCACAAGATGAACCAATTTTAAGCACATGAAGATATGCAAGAATTCGTAGTAGATTGGTCTTTAGGAGACCTCTCTCGATTATCTTCCTAACTAAGTTTACTCAACAATTTAACTAGCCTCTTCCGATTACTAAGAAGATTTAATGACTTCAACCAACAAAGTATAATGCAACAATATCACAAGTTATGCCTCTCTCGATTTCATGAAGGATTGAATAAAGATGCAATAATTAAAACATCCAAAACGATTCAATACATAAAACTAGAGTTAATTATCCACAAACAAGTATCAAGACACCAAATCCATCAATTCCTAAAGAGAACTACTCCATGGATATGGAGTAATTCATCACAAATATAGAGAAATGCATAAAACGATCCAAACTCTTGTCTTGAGTGAGGGTTTAATGATGAATTCATTGTTCTTTTGATTTTCCACCTTCTTTCTATCCTCCTTAGGTCTTAGATGTGTCAAAAGTCCATAAAATATCATTTTTCCATGATTTATACCAAGTAGGGTCGGGCCCAAATGAAATCACCCTTTCCTAGCTGAAATAGGAAAACTTGCAAATTAAATGCTTTTTATGCGTCGCACTATGCTACGCTCAGTGCGTCGCATTAGTGCTTTTTCTTGTCAGACCAAAAAAACCTAGTCTCTGAAGTTTGCCAATTTCCGAGACAAAATTGCATTGATGCGTCACATAGTGCGTCGCACTAGTGTATGTTTTAGCAGTTGTTTCGTTCTTGATTTTTGATGTCCAGACTTGGTGATCGAACCCCGAACACGATCTCGGCTTATTACCTTGGGCTTTTACCCAGACTTAAAGCTCCAAATAGCTCAAATTAGTTTCACGGCATCTACATAACTTGGAATCACTCCTACAGCGCATAAAACATACAATAAGTGCAAACACTACTAATTAAAGCTCAAACACAAGTAAAGTGCAGTGAATTAGAGTGCAACAAGTGATTAAAACAAGAGATTATATCCTACCATCAACAAGGTTGGAGTAGAACCAACCAGCACCAGCACCAGCAGACAGACATCTGAAAGAGTTAAGTTAGAAGAAATCACATAAAATGAAGTAGCTAGAGGGATTACAATTGATTCTGAAATTGAAGATTAAGAACCAGAAGCCGAATCTGGATCAGAATCAGAATCAAAACCAGAACTAGAGATAGAATCAGATGCAAAACCAAATCTGGAGTTAGGACTTGAATCAAATTGGGGATCAGTTAGTTAACTCTCTCTCACCACTATCTACTTCTGACTGATGCTCAAGAACCAAAGCATTTTGTTGAAGCAATGCAGGTGATGAAATCTGATAAGTGGAAGCTATCCATGTTAGAAGAGATGAATTCTCTTCAAAAGAATAAAACATGGATACCTACAGAGTTACCAAAATGAAAGAAGGCATTGCAGAACAAGTGGATGTACAAAGTCAAGGAATAGCATAACGATAAGAAGCTATACGGAACACGATTAGTAGTAAAAGGCTTTCAGTAGAAGGGAGGAATTGACTACATCGAGATCTTCTCTCCTATAGTAAAATTAACTACTATCAGGTTGGTGCTAAATATCCTAGCTGCAGAAAATTTGCATTTGGAGCGGCTAAATGCAAAAGTTGCTTTCTTGCATGGTGACCTTTAAGAAGACATCTACATGAAACAACCTGAAAGTTTCCAAGTTTCTGGTAAAGAAAACTTTGTGTGTAAGTTGAAGAATAGTTTGTACCCTTTGAAACAAGGTCCCCAACAATGGTATAAGAAATTTGATGGATTCATGCATAACAATGGTTTCACGCGATATGAGATGGACCATTGTTGTTATATCAAAAATCTTGATGAATCCTTTACTGTTTTACGTTGATGATATACTAATTGCAGGATCTAGCATAAATGAGATCAACATGGTTAAGCAACAACTAATGGAGGAGTTTGCAATGAAATACTTAGGACCAGCTAAGCAAATGCTTGGGATGAGGATTAGCAGAAACAAGTCTGAAGGAACCTTAAAGTTGTCTCAAGAAAAGTACATACAGAAGGTACTAAGCAGGTTCAATCTTCATGATGCAAAGACCAGAAGCATTCCACTCGGAAACCATCTTAATTTGTCTAATGACCAATCACCAAAGACAAATGAAGAAAGGAAGTGCTATCCAAAGTTCCATATGCCTCAGCAGTATGAAGTTTAATGTATGTTATGGTTTGTACTAGACCTGACATAGCCCATGCAGTTGGAGTTGTCAGTAGATACATGTCAGATCAAAATCACTAAGAAGGTGTAAAATGGATATTAATATATCTCAAAGGTACCTTAGGTATGTCACTGTGTTTTAAAAGGAGCAGTATTATCTTACAAAGTTTGCAAATTTAGGTGGCGATGTGGATAGTCGAAAAAGTACAATGGGCTACGTGTTCACTTTCAATGTACTGTTGTTGTCACGACCCAAAATCCATTATAGGTCATGATGGCGCCTAACGCCGGCGTCAGGCAAGCCAACGATGATTGATCCACTTAATTACTCATTTTTATTCCTTTGAAATCATGATGTCCATTAATTAAATAGTATGAAATAGAATTTTCAGGGTGAAACAATGATAACTACGTGAACTACCATACTGAACATCCAGTAGGAACCCTCAAAACCCGGTGTCACAAATGCATGAACATTAACTAGGAAATTTGATAAAATACAACATCTATCTGGAATACAAATTAGACAGGAGAATATAAATAACTCTGAAAGAGACTCTGTGTGTTGCGGACTTGTAACATGGGATGCAGCTCACCTAAGTCCCCACAATAGTCGTACCTCTGCGCCCACAAGACCACTAGACATATATGTACCTGCACAAAATGTGCACCAACTGTAGCATGAGTACGTAAATCAACGCGTACCCAGTGCGTATCTAGTCTAACCTCGAAGAATTAGTGACGAGAGTTCGATTTCGACACTTACTATGGGCTAACAATAAAATACCGAAATTATAATTAAGCATGGATTATATAAATACAGCTGAAAACTCAACAACAAGAAATAAATAAACAATTTTTTCACTAATAGTAAATTCAGAATTAATTTCCATTGTTTAACTAATTAATCTCTCAAACCAATGAAACAATATCAATTATAATTGGACTCTAAGAATTATTACGCACGAACTATGCAGAGGTCGTACGGCCCGATCCAACATACAAATATATAAATTATGCACTGCCGAGGGTCGAACGACACGAGCCATAGATGTATCTATCTGCTACCGAGGTGTTCGGACCGCTCCACAAGAAGAGAAAATACATTAAAACAATCGACTAAAGATTATTAAGAGGCTAATATTCAAAGAAATACCAATTCTCATTAACGGTCAAGTGACCCGTCCAAAACTCAAGTAAATGAAGTTTAACCTTTTACAATTCCTTTATCAAGTTCCAATATGATTTAAGCAATTAAATTAAAAAGTAGGGTGCAAACATCGCAAATATAACATGATTTGGGTCCTAGACTACCCCTACATAAGCATAATTAGTAGATGTGTACAGACTCTCATCACCTCGTGCGTACGCAGCCGTACAAATAAAAGCACATATTAAATCAATTCACCTATGGGGTTAATTCCCTCTTACAAGATTAGAAAAGAGACTTACCTCGCACCGAAGTTCCATAACCAGCTCTAAAGGTTTTTCCAAAAACTCAAACCGATACCCATCGCTCCAAAACTAGTCAATCAATGCGCAAATCCATAAATATATACTCTAATACTCGTTATAATCAAATTTATAATAATTTTCAACTCCATTAGAAAAGTCGATAAAGTCACCCTCGATACCACGTGCCCGGATTCCGAAAATTTTTTAAGAAAAATATTACCCATAACATTACGAACTCAAATATATATATTATTCTCAATTCCATGCCCAAATTCGTGGTCAAAATCCAAAAATGCCAATTTCTAGGTTTTTCTTCAAAATTCCAAACTTCTACAAATTTTCATGTTTAAATCCATATATAACCCTTGTATTTAACTCACAACTAGTAGAAATCACTTACCTCATGATCGATGATGAAAATGGTGCTCCAAAATTGCTCTTAGATTGGCTCCCATGGAGGAAAATGAGATAAAAATGGCCAACTCCCGATTTTTAAAAGAACACAGCCCAGTCAGACCTTCTTCGCGAATGCGGCAAGTCCCTCACATTCGCAAAGCAATACCATCTCCAGCTAAACAACTTCCTTTCGCAAACGCTAGTCACTGCTCGCGAACGCGATGCTTTACCAGGCGAACCTTTGCGAACGCGAAGGCTAAAATTCCCATAGGCCCAGTTTCTCTTTCCGAACGTGATGCCCCAATCGCGAACG
The DNA here is from genome assembly GCA_005239525.1 of Nicotiana knightiana. Lineage (NCBI taxonomy): Eukaryota > Viridiplantae > Streptophyta > Magnoliopsida > Solanales > Solanaceae > Nicotiana > Nicotiana knightiana. The sequence goes on along the minus strand of ML373039.1, from coordinate 20,659 downwards.
CGTAGCTCAAAATCAGCAGCCAACAAATCCTTCATCGCGAATAGGGGAATCCCTTCGCGTTCGCGAAGAACAAAACTAGATATCAGCCACCGCAACTCAGGCAAACTTGGTCCAAAACCATCCCGACACACACCCGAGGCCCCCCGGGACCCCGTCCTATCACACCAACCAGTTACATAACATAACAGAGACCTACTCAAGGCCTCAAATCACATCAAACAACATCTAAATCATGAATCGCACCCCAATTCAAGCTTAATGAACTTTAGAACTTTAAAGTTCCACATTCGATGCTGAAACCTATCAAATCACGTCCGATTGACCTCAAATTTTGCACACAAGTCACATTTGACATTACAGACCTACTCCGACTTCCGAAATCAGAATCCGAACCCGATATCAAAAAGTCCACTCCCGGTCAAACTTCCCAAAAACTTTAAATTTCCAACTTTCGTCAAATGACCCCGAAATGACCTACGAGCCTCCAAATCCACATCCGGACGCGCTCCTAAGACAAGAATCACTACGGAGATATTCCCACTCACGGAATCCCAAATGGACATTGATAACATTAAAATACACTTCAACCCAAACTTATGAAATTCTTCCAAAATGCTAACTTTTCATAATAAGCACTGAAATGCTCCCGGGTCACCCAAAATCCGATACGGACATACCGCCAAGTCCGAAATCATCATACGAACCTATTGAAACTTTCAAATCCCGATTCCGAGGTCGTTTACTCAAAAGTCAAACCTTACTCAACTCTTCCAACTTAAAGCTTTAGAAATGAGAATTTTCTTTTCCAAATCAACTCCGAACTTCTCGAAATTCAATTCCGACCACACGTACAAGTCATAATACCTGAAGTGAAGCTATCCAAGACCTCAAACCGGCGAACGACGCGCTAGAGCTCAAAAACAACTGGTCGAGTCATTACAATTGTTAGTTGGCCGTCCAGACTTCAGAAAAGTGTTTCTCTATCTACCACTGAAGCAGAGTACATGGCAATCTCAGAAGCTGAAAAAGAGATGATTTGGCTCAAGAATGTCCTAAAAGTGCTAGGTAAAGAACAAGACAATTGTGAGCTCTTTAGTGATAGTCAAAGTGCAATTCATCTTGCCAAGAATCCAGTGTTTCATGCAAGATCAAAGCACATCCAGCTGAGATATCATCATATTCGAGAGTTGATAAATGATAGAACTTTTTCCATTCAGAAGATACCAGGATCGAAGAAATCGTTAGACATGTTGATCAAAATAATCAGTGTTGAAAACTGAGGCTATGCACTGCCTCAGTTAGCCTTCAAGATTGATAATGTGAAGGCGCCGTCAAAGAATAGCAAATCCTTTTTTTTTTATAATTTTCTTTCTTGATGTATATGGATTTGAGGGGGAGATTCATGGGACAAATCCATGTGAGTAAATGAAAAGGTCAAAGAAAAAGAAACAAAGATAAGAAAGAAAGAAGGATCAGAAAACTTGGGCTGCCACAATAAGAAAGAGAGAATCTGGCGCGTAGTTTACAGTGCCGCCTTGCCGCGTATTCACATTCGATGAAACTTTTTTCAGCAGACATTCTGCCTATAAATAGTCATCCCCTTCTCAGTTGTAATTATTTCACGACTTCTTCTTTCTCTTCAATTAATAAAGAGTTATTCTTTGTGTTGTCGTGGAGTAGGCAAAAATTACCGAACCATGTAAATTTGTCTTGTCTTGTGCAATTCATTGCTTTTCTCTTTAAATATATTTTTCCCTTTGTATTAGCTTGACACGCTTCCAAACAACAGGAACTAAATGATTTACTTTGTTGTCCAACTTCTCCGATGATTTTTATTCGTTATGTTGCCTGAACTTGAGGGACGGTGATGGAGCTGAGCAAATAAGCTACAGTACGGTCGGGGAGAAGATTATCCTCTCCCCCTCCCCCCAACCAACATTAAGATAGCGATTTCCTTTGAAATAGACATTACAACCAAAATAACCAAATGTTGATTGAGGGGCTGGGGGATCACTCCAGGCTTACCTTGCCTTGCCTTGCTGTCTTATTCATATTCCTTTTCTTGTCACTTCTTGAGATGCAATATGAGTTTTTCATGTAAAATCACTTTTGTTCCCAAACAGAACATTTTGTAAACTTTGAGATTCTTTTAATAGTATTTCTTGAGCTATAACTGTCAAGTGATTGAGAAAAATCAGTGTTCTTTTTCTCTTCATTTTGTTGCCATGCTTATCAAACGATGATACCTCCAAATCTAGAAAGGCTCTATTCAGATCAGCCTGCTTTATTATATATAGAATATGAATTCATGTGGGGAGAAATAAACTTATCAGTATTGTGAACGAATTGAATTGAGGGTGTGAAACTGTCAACAGAACTTGTTTGATAAACTGTAAAAAATTCGCCTTAAAGAAGGAGCAACAATAAAATAAATTACTCGGTCCATGGCCTATTTTCAATAAGAAACTGGGATGTGTTTCCATTTGTCAAGACAAGAACGCAAATTTCTTTCTTATTATTAGCGTGAACGATAGAGTGAACTATATATAATTGTAAAAAATTTGATGAACTGTAGAATATAGAGTATTCCATTCAGTTTTAACTCCTTGAAATATATAATACTCTCATACATTTTGAATGAAAAGGGGAAGTACCAATGTAAATAATTAACTTCAGTCTACCTTAATAAATTTCTCCTTTTAATGTTGGAACCAGCTAATGTGAAAGTTTCACGTTGGTAATGTTAATTTTTATTTATTTTAATTTAATCACTAATATATGCTATATTAAAAATACGAAACCCCTTAACGAAATGTCGTTTGCTTTTTTCTTTTTCACATTGGACATTGGACAAAATTGTAATTATATTTTAATTATTTTCCTAATTTGTAAGACTTTAAAATCAACTAAATTTTATTTATTAAATCTTTTCTTATTTGAACTATGTAAAAACTCCTAATATTTAGGAATTTGAAATTGAATAAGATTTTACTTCTATAATTTCTTTCTTATTTAAATTGTATAGTAATGAAAGCTTTTTCTTCAAAAACAAATTGTGTTAGAATTAAGCTCTTAAGAATCATGAAGTATATTTTTAAGATTATCATATATTATTTCTTTAATTGTTAGATTTTAGTTTATAATCAACTTGAGATACGAAAAGATATTGTCCATCAAGTATAAAATTAATTCTTGAAAGAATTACTCCGGCAAATATGAAACCAATTGTGACAACTTTATTAATATTAGTGTATTACTATATGTTATAGTATGTCGTCATAAACTTTATTTAGACGTATTAAATCATATTTTATAACTTTTTGTAGTGTAAAATAATTATTTTAGACGTATAGATGTGTAATTATCACTTTTTATAGGTATTATCTATTATGTACCACTTGTCACATTTTGCAAACAAATAATTAAAAATAGCTTGAAAAGACTTGAATATATGTCGATGAGTATGTCTGAAGAATATTTACAATTCTAAGTCACCAAATTTTATTAAAATCTAAAAAAATTAAGGAACCTAGTAGGTGAAGTAAAAAGGAAAATAATTCTATTAACATGCCTTAAAATATAAAGTTTTGTTTTTTGATGTTCAAAACTTTTGAGTAATAAAGTGGATAATTAAAGAAAATTAACTATTATTTTGTTAGACTGACTCGACTCGTAAAAAGAGTAATCACTAAGATTGAGACAATGAAAAATACCAAAGCACCCTTAAGTAAATACAAAATTAAACAAATAAATTTCATCGCTAACTGTAGGGACGACTCAATGAAAATAATGGTCTAAAACCAACTTGTCGTGATCCAAAATCAACCTGACGTCATGTCGCCTATCATGATACTAGGCAAATCGACTACACAAATATTTCCAACACTTTAAAGCTTTGAAAGATACGGAAGCAGTTAAAATTAAGGAAAACCTTCTAAAATAGAGTAGAAAACATAATTCAATACAAAATCTCTCCTAAAATCGGGGCGTCACCGAGTACATGAGCATCTACAAGACATGGTCTAATACACTATCTAGGTAATAAAACTGAAACATAAAATGAAAGATAATGAGGGAGAGTCCAGGTCTGTGAATGCCAAGCAGCTACCTCGATAGTTTTTGATCCGGACTCTGCAACTCAGCAACCGCCGTGACCGGAAGCACCTGGATCTACACACTAGGTGTAGGGTGTCGCGTGAGTACAACCAACTCAATAAGTAACAAATCTAACTTTTGGACTGAAAGGTAGACGCATGTACAGTTCAGTATGGAAATAACAGTACAGAAATGTAGGCATGCTTTCAAGTTCAATAGTTAAACTCAATTCAAGTAAAATAGATCAAATTCTGAATGATACGAGGAGTATGGCCTCTCTACATCTACATTCCAATGCACATGTTGTATGTGATGCACCGCGCTGAAAGCTTCATGTACTCACACTCTTAGAATACTCAATCACTCAGTATTGTATATGGTCAATCCAGCCTAGGAAAGATCCATCCCATATATATACACATCAACTGACAGTTAGTCACTCAGTACTGCATAAGACCAATCCAGCCCAGGGGAAGATTCATCCCCAAATATAAATGTTTCAGAAAAGATCCATGTCCAGAGAAGATCCATCTCTCAATATAATCAACTGCGCTTACTGGGGGTGTATACAAACTCCGGAGGGGATCCTTCAGCCTAAGCGCTATAATACGCCAGATCCAGGCATAAATCAATAAACATGCTGCGCGCGTGCAGCCCAATCACATAACTGTCACTCTCAATCGGGACCTCGACCTCACTCAGTCGTCAATCTCTCCAGTCTCTCTCTCTCTCTCTCTCTCAGGCTCACAATGTTATGAAACTAGCCCAAAAATGATGATATGACATAGCAATAAATAGCAACAGAGACTGAGATATGATATGCAATGAATAAGTATGACTGAGTACGAATTTTCAATGTAATCAATAAGTCAACAACAAGGATATGACCACTATGGGTCCCAACAGTACCAGCAATAGCCTAAACATGATTTCTAGCATGCTTGGGAGATCAATTACTTTATCACATGATGAAAATACGGATTTCAATATAATAAATCCACTATATAGTTCCATGAATCGACAAGGTCACAGTTCTTACGGTGCACGCTCACACACCCGTCACTTGGCATGTGCGTCATCTCAACACCAATCAAATCACACACAATTCGGGGTTTCGAACTCTCAGGGACAAGTTTAGAAGTGTTACTTACCTCAATCTGGGGAAATCTCTATTCCAACACACCTTTGCCTCGCAAAATGGCTATTGAATGCCTCGAATCTGGCCACAAACAATGCGATACAATCAACACGGGCTAAAGGAATCAATTCCATAATGAAATACTAAGTTATTAATCAACGACTCAAAAGCCGGTCCTCGGGCCCACGCCTCAAAATTTGATCAAAATCACAAAACTCGAAAGCTCATTCAACCATGAGTCTAACCATACCAAATTTACTAAAATCCGACACCAAATCCCCAAATCAAACTCTCCAAATCCCTAGCCTCAGACTTCCAAATTTCACCTTAAATATACACAAACTAGGTGGAAAAATCAATGGGGGAACATAATTATTGAATAAATTAGATCACAAGTGACTTACCTCAAGAAATCCCTTGAAAATCCGCTCAAGAATCGCCAAATCCCGAGCTTGAAATGTTAAAAATGATGAAAATCTCGAAACCCTTTTTTAAATAATCTGCCCAGCATTCTCGCTTCTGCGACGCCACTTTTGTGGTCCATCGTCCGCATCTGCGGAAGCCACTTAGCCGACCAAGCCTTATGTTCGTTTTTCTTTTCTACAATTTCTCTCATTTATGTTTCTTAAATTATATACTTTAATTTACTTTCATTATTTTACATGGTGCTATTTTTTATATTTGTTTTAGATATTGTTAGGTATATTAATCCATCGTCTGTTTAGCACAAATTGCATAATGAATTGGTATAATGATGGTTAATATATGCTCTGGATGATAAATTTGTAAAATAATTATTATAATATTTGTTTATAATTCGAAATATCTCACCCAAACAAAATTGATTTGAAAAATACACGTTTGCAACAAAAAAGTAGTGACAAACTTTAGAAAGATATCTCTAAAGATTATGAAACCCAGAAAAGCTCTACCTTTTCTTTGGCTTCACCTCTGTAATATATCGATAGCTAAGACCTTGATGTAGCAAGAGAGTGAAAAACCAGCAAGACGGTGAAATCAAACAAATCTTTGAGAAAATAAGAAGATAATCAATTGCATATATATATATTTAGCTACCATGTTCTCAATCTATATGAATTATAAATAAATCTATAATACAAAAAGAATAAAATAAAATAAAAACTATATTGAGATGTCTAGTATGTGTATATTATATATTATCAAACCTTCTTTACTAATCCTTGGGTGATGTCCATCAAAATCATAGCTACCACGCCACGGGATAGAATACTCAGCATAAACCCCTTCGCGAAACCCTATTAAGTACTAACATACATTTGTTCATCATAAGATTTATTCAAAGTACTTATTGCCAAACTATAGTTACCAATCCTCCTCTTAGATCTCATTTTCGGGAGAAACACCAAATAATATTGTCAGGGAACACATATTAAGCCTCCAATCTAAAATTTTAAAATAAGAAAAATAATTAAATGTCTATTTTGTCTAATAAGAAATTATTTTTTAAAGAGTAAAAAAGGCAAACGATATTTCACTAAGGACTTTCGTGCTTATATATATATATATATATATGGCTAATTTGTATCCTAATTTGTTTTATCTGTTCATTTCATCTTATACTTAATTGTTTTATGTAAAAAAAATCTTTTTAAGTTCTTTTAACATGAATCAGTTATACCTAGTAAATGGTTATTCTCTTAATTTTTTAATAACTTCGATGGATTAACCTGTAAATTCCTAGGCATTGAAGGGGCTATTGTTAAAGTCCATTTGATAAGAATGACTAGAGTGTGGTTAAAAAAGATAGTTGTTAGGAGTATAGATTAAGAGAAAGAGATGAACAGTAAAACAGAGTTCATGACTGGACAGAGTCCAGATTAAAAAAAAAGGGGGGGGGGGGAAGAAAAATCAGAGAATTGATTCATAGAATTTACATGATTAATTGAGTAAGAAGAAGTGAGTAAGTACCGAGTAGGACAATACAACTATAAAAAAATAACTTTCTGAAGCAAACCTCTATTCAAAGAAAAATACATTTTCATCGAAATATCATAAACAATCTTTATTTAACCCCTCTTTTATAAATCAGAGAATTAATTCATAGAATTTACATGATTAATTGAGTAAGAAGAAGTGAGTAAGTACCGAGTAGGACAGCACAACTATAAGAAAACAACTTTCTTAAGCAAACCTCTATTCAAAGAAAAATATATTTTCTCGTTCTATTTCTATGGTTAATGTTTCTATTTCTGAAATATATATATATATATATATATATATATATATATATATAGTTTAGAGAATTTAGTAATATAGTTTAGAGACGAAATGTTCTAATTGTAAATTTGGTCACACCTAGGATGCTAAACCCCCTGTTGGGGAACCGATCCGTATCAATTTGTTCATACCTTGGATGCAAAACCTTCGTTGGAGAACACGAGATCTTTTAAAGGTCAACTCTTTATAATTTTAAAATTCTAAATTTTAGGACTTCTTACACAGTTTATTTAAGTAAAGATCTAATAATTAAATTCTTAGTTGATTTCAAACCCCAGATATGAGGAAAGTAACTTAAATTATGATTTTGTTCAATATAAAATACGTTTTAAAGGGTAAAAAAAGTGAAACGACATTTCGTTAAAGGCTTTCGTGCTTTTAATATAGTATAGATAGATATCATAGTCAGTGATACTATATCCACAGAGTTTCAATTTAGAAGTAATTATGAACATCACATAATTATATTTAAAAACAGAATTAAAGTCTTGGAGCCTCAGACGAGACAAATCATATCGTGCTTGCGGAATAGTGACCAACTTTAAGTTGTCATATCTTTCCTTTAAGCCATTCCACAAAATAAGTGTATCTTTGACTGTGTGATATTCTATTTTCAACCCTTAATCAAAGGTGATGACGCAAGAAAATCAAGGTCTTAGCACAATCTTTGATAGATGTTTTACTTTTATCTTTAATGACGTCTCCAAAACCCGTTGCATCTAAATGGATTTCATCATCCAACATCCATGATATATATAGCCATTGCTCGAATTTTCAAGAGCAACGAGCTTTCTTTTCATAATATCAATCATAGTTAAAAGAGGAGAAAAAGTATACTTTAGTCTTCTCAAAGAATTTTTTGAGATGGTAGAGTCTCGTGCTGATAACGTGAAATAAAACAATTAAAGAAGAAGAAATATTGCAGAGAGAGACGGAAAATTCTTATTAATTTTGGAATGAATTACAATGGAATATAACCCATATATTTATAGGAAAAAATAGCTTAGCCACCAAATAACAAATCCTAAGATCTCTCTAAAACATAGACATTCACCTTAAAAATAAATCTATTTATAACAGTATACAATATATAATCTCACAATATAAGATTTGAGGAAACTAATATGTATGTTACCGTTATCTTGTGACGATAGAAAAATTATTTTTGGTAGATTCGCCTTAAAAAAGAAAAGTAATTGTACATATTTTTCGTTTACATAGGCAATAAGGCAAAGATAAAAACTATGGGAAGTAAGAGGTCACGTGTCCATATTGATGAATTTGAAAAAAAGGAGGGTCTTGGAATTAAATGCAATCTATAATTATATTGTACGAGATCGTTTTTAGCCTTACCTTTTTCTACCTGCCCTTTTCCCCTTTTCCACCTTTTTATTTTATTTTTAAATTTGAATCAACGTCGTAACACATAAGGAAATAAAAAGAAAAACCAAAGATTATATTTCTAATTCTCAGATATTTCTCAGAAAAAAAGCATTTCAATTTCTTTTCCTCTTCTCTAACCCTAAATATATTTTCTTTATTTTTCTCTTCTCGGTAAGAAAATTCATGTTCTTTCTTATTTTATTTGAATTTTCTGTATTTCTTTTTTAAGAAAAACAAATAATCCTTTATTTACTTTTAATTTTTTCAAAGTTTTTTTGCTTGATCTGCTAAAGATTTTGAAAAAAATTCTGCAACATTTGGAGGGTTTAGAGCAAAGCTGATTACTTTAGCAAATTTCTGGTATTGTTTTCGGTTGAATTTCTAGGGTTAGGGTTTAAACTGACGAGTTTTTCTAGCATTTTTAACTTTGGAACTGTAATTTTCGTTTTTACAGTGACAATTCCGATGAAAAATGTCGGTATCTGAGACAGTAATGACGAGTAGAGATCACTTCACCGTCGCCGGTGTTCAAAATTCGCCGGCGAATGTTTCGGCTACGACGCCGGTGGCTCAGAACATGCACTTGGGTTACAGCGGTGACAGTACGGCAGTGTTCACACCGATTTCAACTTCGCAGCCGCCGTACCCACCGGCTGAAGTTTCTGTCGGCGCCGGCGCTGTGTTATCGCAAAATTTGAACAGTAATTCGTCGGAGCAGATGAAACGGAAGAGAGGAAGGCCGAGGAAATACGGGCCGGACGGGTCCATGGCATTAGGTTTGAATTCGCCATCCGCCGCCGCCGGCAGCTTGTCGCCGCAAGAGCCAGTTACTTCTCCAGCTGCTCAAGCTCTTTCCGCGGGACCCGCATCGCCTACTTCTTTGAAGAAAGCTAGAGGGAGACCCCCTGGTTCCAGCAAAAAGCAACAAATGGACAATTCTTTTGGTAAAGATATAAGTTATATACAATCACACTATATTTTTTAACGTGGTGTAAATTTTTTACCCTATCAGTGCATAGTTACGGAGATTAACAAATAATGTATAGATTTATTTTATACTTATCTAATAAATAATCTGATTGTGTGAATACTTTTTACACCNTCAAGAATCTCAGAATCACAAACATTCTATATCCTGCCACACGCGATAAATGTAAATAAATAAACATATATATATATATGTTTATTTATTTACATTTATCGCGTGTGGCAGGATATAGAATGTTTGTGATTCTGAGATTCTTGAGACACACATTTTTTTGACCTGTTCTTTTGCTTTCAGTGTTGGGTATATATGTCCAAAAATAGTACTAGTATTTAGTTTGCTACTGAGACATAGTTGTCATAATATTTATTTTCAAAGCAGTGGATCATTTTTGATCTGTTAGCCGTTAGAAGACATGCACACAGAAGCTCATAGTATATTATAATACGTAAAGAAAGCTGGACTTGGATCAATGGATCTGCACCCAACTGACTTCGGAATCTTACAGAGGGAGGGATTTACCAATGTACCCTCTCTGGTCTGATAGTTTGTTGTTGACTTCTGTATTCTGCTTATCACAAGAATGTCTTTTCTTTTATGTTTGATTTTATCTTTCTTTTTCTTTTCCCACCTTTTGGCAAATATTAAAGAGAAGGAACTTCTATTGAATGATTTACCTTATATCTGTCATATGCATGTCTAAACATTTAGCATGCAAAAAGTCTTTTTTCATTGATTTTAAAAGTGTTTTATAGCTTTGGATTTTCTTTTTGGGTATTGTAACTTGTAAATATTTATTTCATAGAGTTCCCTTTTTTCATTTATTGGAGTTCTTTTTTTTATTGGCTTAAGAATTTTTTTTTATTTTTTATTTATTTTTTGACTTAAGAGTTGCTCAACTGATTCCGTCGTTCTTAAATTTATATTAGGTATTGTCTTTCCCACTGAAATAATTGATCTGCATTTTAATGAATGCTCTTGGGTCATATGTAATAGTAGATAGATGCTGGTTTTCCGATCCTTCTCTTTCTTTGTTTTTTTTCTTGGGTGGTGGGGTGGGAGGGTCGTGGGGTGGGGAGGTCCTGTACGTATTGCACTTGGCCTGTATAATAATATTCCCAATTATCCTGCATTGTTTCATCTACGATCATCCAGAGAACTTCTCAGAGTCATTTTCTGATTGCAGGATCGACAGGATTTGGATTCACACCACATATTATCACTGTGAAAACTGGAGAGGTTACTTCTTTAGCCTTTGTATTTACTTTCAATGTTGTTTAGATCATCTTGACTTTAGCTTGAAGAACATTTCAGTTTTACTGAAATTCTAAAAGGGAATAGCAAGGGTTCTTATGGTTTGGTTACAACTATTCTATCTTAATTTTGCTGTCATTATTCAGCTTCATTCTCATGATATCTGAGAGTTTGCTTTAGGAAAGGTGAGAAGCTGGTTAACCTCTGGCCCTTACATAAGTCCTTGGAGTCGCCTATTAATGTAGAGCTGTTACTTAATATTAAAGGAATATTCCTTCTTTCTCATAAGCCCAAAAGAGTAAGTGGTCCCCCCTTTGCGGATAATATTAATTTTTTAAGAAGAAAATGCTGCCCAAGTAAAACAAGTAAAGAATAAAATAAAAAGAGAACATAAATTTTTTCCCCCTCCCAAAAGAAAAAATTCTAGAAAGGTAGAAGTGCTCAATATAGTGTGTTATGTGAACTCGGTGAGAAGTCCATATCGAGTGCTCGGATAATCACAAAAACGAGTTACAAGGTATGGAATACGAGGCTTCATCTATCTAGTAATTTTCGGTCTCAATTCTGACATTGCTTTCTTTAATTTTTTCTGAAGGAAATTTTACGTTTTAGATCTACTACGAAAAGTACATTTAGTACCAATAAATAATTTAGAGATAGTTTGAAACAGTTGTCTTCAAAGAAGCGAATATTTGACTTTTCAAATTGTAACAATGTCGTATAAAAGTATTTACAAAAAAAAAAAATGGGACGGTGATTATTAAACAATATACTCATGTGTTTACTCTGCATCAGTACCAACAATTTGACATAAGCTTACAATATTGGTAACTTGGAACACTGTGCGTCTGAATTTAAACAGGTAGAAGGACCGATGACAATGATAGAACGTCCTCAGAAAGTTCAATACTCTGATGTTATCTCCGTTTTACTTTTTCTTTTTCTGTATTTTAATTTTTTTTGCAAGATCTAACCATTAATTAAGTTTAACGCAACAAATATTCTCCCAAGTTTAGAGTGGCCCCGCCACTGGCCCTCGCTGATTCGTCGGTTATCAAAAAATAAGAGTTCTCCTAATTCAATACTGACTTACAGAAACTCCATAATATCTGCTGAAGTGAACTATGATTGAGGGAGGAGTTACATAATTGAATGGATTGCCAGGAGCTAGGGGGCAAAAGAAGGAGAAAGAGGATCTTTTTTCTTATTAAGTGTGCCTAAAATGACATTGACTGGTCTTTCAGCAATTGTACCAAATCAGTATAGCTTTCTGCTCGCGTTAAACTGATTTGTAAGGAAAAGAAAGTGCAGTAAGAGCTATCTGCTGTGCCACAGAGCATTGATATTGTCTGCTTTGCCAGAATTAGCTTGTGCAGGCCTCCCAAACCACACCCCTACTGTAGCCCTTGACCTTATCCAGAAAAGAAAAGTAAATAAAAGACATTCAAATCTAGGAAAAAATTTGGTAGAAGACTTGGTTGACAGTTATGGACAATATCTTCGGAAAAGAGTTGTGAAAAGAGAACTTCAATAAAGAACAGAATGTGGCAATAACTTGGTTTAAGCTGCATATTTTCCTATCTCAACTCTATCACAATTAGGAAATTAAGATGGTTGTTGATTAAAATCTGAAAATTTAGCACAATCAATACAGATTGCAAGAAGTAAATATCATGTTTGCAACCACATATCTGGATGATGTCCTTTTTTTTTTGTTTGGGTTCCCCTGCTTTCAGACGATGGCCAAAAATTTATCACCGATTGCAAGTCACTTTGGTAACAAGACTTATATTACCAATATAAAGAATAAATTGTGAAGAATGTGTTTCAAAAAGAAATTTCTACAAATAATTGCATCCCTAGTAAATGGGCAAAACTTTGAATTAAAATTACGAACATACCCTTAAAAAAGATTTTGCCTTGTATGGTTTGAACTATTTCAGTAACAAATTATTGAGTTTCAAATCCATTAAATTTTGGCAAAAGATACTTTAAGCCAGTTTGATTAAAAATCATCTCATCGCTTACAGAAATGGAATGATGCGAACCATTTAGGAGAAGCAGACACTACAGATAGCGAGGGGCAACATCATCCAGCAAGAAGTGTCTATTCGTTGGATATAACTTTGTAATTGAAATTAAGCATTGCTGAAATTATATCTGAAGATGTTTGGTTTAGTTCTTGAATTTGCATCATACTTTACCTTATCAAAGAAAAAAAAAAGTAGTTGGAGTTGCATTTTCATTTATTGTGTGCTGGATGCTCAATTAGTGGTTTTAGTTACAATTTGGTGTTACAAATACTAAATCCATTTATATTAGGTAATTCATGTTATTGATAAATTGTGAGCTTCGAAGCATGCATGTAACTTCTTGCTTCTTAATTGCTCCATGGACATTGACTTTTAAAGACACTGCTCTTAAGCTCAAATGTGAACAATCATATCGGATAATATTAATTGTCAACTTGGCCATTGCCGAACACCAGAAATATCAGTTGATTTACCTCATAGGTAATTGTGATTCTTACAAATATATCCTTTGATTCATTGGTTAATTGTTGATTCAGCTCCATATGTATTTTTGGAGTCATGAATATATCCGCTGTTGATTAATTGGATACATCTCTTGTTTGATATTGATTTCTTTTACTGCAAGTAACTTCATGATTTGACACTACTTTTTCTTTCTTTCTTGTCGTTTTAAGTAATTTTCTTAGATGATTCAGCAACATGATAAAGAGATGCTAGATTTATGTTTTTCTTCTTAGTTGAACATTCTCTTACATGAGTCGAGCATGTGGTTCTGCTTCAGGGATGATTTATTTTCGGTGACTACTTAATAGTATTTACTCTCCCCTCCAATTGTTCGGTAGTGGAAGGAAAGTAAACAAGCATTAAACTTTCTCATTTCTTTTCATTTATAGAGGGGTTAAAAGAGCTGATATCGGGGGCAGCATACCCGTTCACTTTTACCTTTTCCTCTCTTCTATTTTCTAACCAAACAAGGGGAATGCCCTTTATCCCTCCTTGACTTGCCCAGTTTCCCTGAAACCCCTCCTCTCTTAGCACACGACCAAATATAGTGCTAATTATTTTATGTTCCTGTTCTAATATCTTCATGTGATTAATGTTTTGACTCTTGTCATTCCTGTTCTCCCTTTGGATTCTTGCCAATGCCCAGAAACTTGCATATCATATATTTTGATAGTTTTGCAGATATTAAATTGCTATATTTTTTAGCACTGATACTTACTATCTGATTTTCAGGATGTGGCATCAAAAATAATGTCATTTTCTCAGAATGGTCCAAGGGCTGTTTGCATCTTATCTGCCAGTGGTGCAATATCAAATGTGACGCTTAGGCAAGCTGCCACATCCGGTGGAACTGCGACCTATGAGGTTTACTTCTGAATATCTTTGCTTGTTTTAGCATTTCATGTTCCACTCAACTAGATAAAAAATTGTTGCTGTCCGCTCAAGTCAATTTTATAGAGAAAGGAAATGGAAGTTCCATATTCATGCTTATTAAAATTCCTGTTTTCTTTTGTTTAACCATCTGGTATCCGGAAGCCACTAATCCGACTAACCATGGTTCACGTCTCATAGGGCCCATTAAAAGGGAAGCTCTCCCAGCCAGGGGTTTCTCCATTCCAAGGCTCGAATTCGAGACCTCTGGTTAAGGGTGGAGGATCCCATCCATCTACCACAACCCTTGGTGGTAAAGTTTTTCCATTTATTTGTTAGGAGAAAAACGTTTCTTTTGTTTGAGAAAATAGCCTGAGAAATACAATTTTGGAAAAGTTTTTATGAGGTATAACATTTTAAATTTGTAATTTAGAATGGTGTAAGTTCTTTATATTGTAATTTGCTCGATTTGTACAACAGATGTTTTATGAAACTTGTCTTTATAGAATTCCAAAGATCTAAAAGTTCCTCTTGAAAGTTCTGCTTCCATTCAACAGTTTTTCCTTTTTTTTTCTTTTTTTCTTTTTGACAAGGACAATTTTCCTTTTTTTTCATTTGCTTGCAAATGATTATGAAATGATTCTAAGACTATGCCACTCATTTCTTGAATTGTTTAGTTGGTGCTTTCTAAAACTCTCCTGAGTGATTTTCTAGCAAAAACAAGTACTCAAGTTTTTTATTTTCAGTTGATAAACTGAGATAGATCTTTATACGTAAAAAATTGTATTTAGCTCATAGCATACATGATTTTGTATCTAATGCTGGTAAAGACTCTCTCGAGGTGCTCTTAAGCGAAGGCAGTTGAAGCCCATGTTGGGTGCTTCTCCTCACCTAGGAGTGCTTTAGTGTAAAGGCCAAGGTAATCATACATGTGTCTCATCGGCCATGCACTCTGTCTTTACGAGGACATCCATAAATAAAGTTAGCAAAAGTGATATTTATCAGTTCTTTAGAAAACGTTATGAATGAATTTTTGGTGATCAGGAACAAGGAAAAAGAGTTTTTCTAATAAAACTGGTCACTAAAATCTTAAAATTGCTTTCCTAAAATTACATCTTAATATCTAACTTATTAGTTTTTTGATTTATTTGACTTGTTTCTTTCCTGCATATTTCAGTTATTCCTGCATTACTTTTATGTATTTTTAATATTTATATTTATTAGTGCCTTTTTAGCTAAAGCCCACGCTTTAATTGTTTGCGCTTAAAGCCTCAGTAGATCGTGGTGCTTTTCTATGCTTTTCACCTTTGACAACTCTGCTTGTATTGTAAGATGTAACTGGACTCTTGTTTAGTTCATATTAGCTACAGAACAAAGATGAAAAAGAAAAGTTACTATATTTCATCATTTTACTGGAGAAATATCACATCTTTTTACTATTTTAATTTTATTCTTTTGATTTCAATTTCGTTCTGTGCCTGAAATTAGTTGATTGTCTCTTCTAGAATTCACAGATCTGCTAATAAAAATTCTCTCTTCTGAATCGCTCTTTTTGGATTGTCTATCCATGCGTTGTTACTGAACTTTTCCTCCTGTAGGGACGGTTTGACATATTGTCTCTATCTGGTTCATTTCTGCTGTCTGAAATTGGCGGTCAACGGAGCAGAACAGGTGGATTAAGTCTATCATTAGCTGGATCTGATGGACGGATTTTCGGTGGTTGTGTGGCAGGTGTTCTAACTGCTGCATCACCAGTCCAGGTTTGCCTTCTCATGAGTGTCAAAGATTACTTTATGTAGCATGCATACTATCTTTTAATCATTTATCTTGAAGGATTATTGCTCCCAGACCCCACTATGTGGGATTATACTGTGTATGTTGTTGTGAAGCACTATTACTGCATCTGTGTTAATTGGGAGCAGAAGAGGAAAGAAAAATGCGTGCAGTATGCTGTAAATATACATTTAGTATCTTTTATCTTCTTTGATTAAGTAATATATGTAGTATCCTGTAAATAGAAACTCCTCAATTCCCAGAAATTATGAAAAAAGGATCATTCCTACTCTTGAGTTATTTTGTCACTAGTTATCTTTGACTTCTCGAGTTTTGTGTAAGGTCTACCATATCAATAATTTTTTAATTTTTAAAAAGGGGCACTCAAAGGTATGACTAGGACCTAATAATCACAGAGGTGAATGGCTGGGGTCTTGTGCTGACAGTACCATTTGTTTATGTAGGTCGCATGAGTGTTAAGAATGATATACATGGGCCAGATTTTATTTACAAAGCAGGCACTAATTAAAATGGTCCTGTTCCAGGTTATCGTTGGTAGCTTCATTGCAGATGGCCGGAAAGAGTCGAAATCAGCAAACCATTTTGAGGCATCTCCAGCTCCCGTGAATGCCAATCCTGGTGGTATGATGGGGGCCAGTAGCTCACCATCACGCGGGACTCTTAGTGAATCATCTGGCGGCCCAGGCAGTCCCCTTAATCAGAGTGCTCCAGTATGCACCAACAGTAACCTGCAAGGAATGTCTAGCATGCCTTGGAAATGAGTTTTTCCTGCGCTCTTTCCTGACCAATGCGGAGGCAGAACTCCTTGTCAACTAATTCACTGAGCACTCAGAGGGCTCGTTGTAATGTAGTCGGTGTAATTGTAGTTGTGCAGAAATAAGGACCAAAGGCACTTTTTGCTTGGAACCTGTAGTGGTGAGAAGTGCTAGTTTGCTGATGCTAGGTATTCTGCATTTTCTGTCTTGTTAATTTTGCTTTCTTGTTTTGTTTTAAGCGTAGGACATGGTTTGATTTTCTTGTTCTATTTCAGCTCTTGTAATGTGCTGCTATTGATCACTGGATGTAGTGCTAGGAATTAAATCTAGGAACGACTTTCAAAATTATCTATCTTCAACCTAAGTCTGAATTTTACTGCAATTCTATGACATGGAATAGTATATATATTATCATGTCCTATTTTATGGTTGTCAATTCCTTTTCTCAAAATGCTTTGTTGAATCTTAAAGAAATAAAGAAAGCAATGATTCGTAAAGAACACATTAAATGAGCACATTATATTGATACTTTATTTATCAAAGACAACAAAATGCTTTAAATTACAAACAAAACAACATTAAAGATAGTAGAACAAATCTTCACTTCTTTTTGATTGGAAAAGAAGCCATTTTGTTGATTCCGCAGATTCCTGCAGGCTTGCCGGTGTTTCTCTTCATCCTAATGAAACCTTTCTCTCCCCATTTGGGACCCCAAGAGTTCTTGACAATGATGTAGTCCATCCCCTTTGTAGATCCATATCCAACTGCTGCCACTCCATGATCCAATGCACTTCCACAATGCCCATCAAACACACCCTACCAATATATTTCAATAGTATTCTTTCAGTATTCTATCCATGTCAATAGTTCTCTTTATCACTATGGTTGTGTGCAGCGGCGAAACAAAAAATTTTCTCAATAGTGATCAAACTTGAAACAAGTGAAAAAAATTCCTTGGCAAAGAGTGTTCAGTATGTTATATCTCTAAACCTAATATTTTACCTATATATGAAGTGTCATTTTTTGACGAATGGTGGTCAATTGACCACTCTTTAGCACATGTAACTTCGCCCCTGGGTATGTGTTGTACGAGGGAAGTCATTTCTCATGAAAAATATTTTCTACTGTTTGATCTAGGATAAAAAGTATTTTCAGACAACCAAACACCAAAAATGACTTATTTTCTGACAATAATCATATGTGGAAAAGAGAAAGGGTAAAGGAAAAGAGAAAACTTTACCCCACTGTAGAATTGGAAATCTCTGCCAGAAGCCTCAATGGCCACACTCACAGGTTGGTTTGCAAGAGCTTTCAATAGACTTTGTTCGTCATTAGGTGGTACATCACGGTATCCATCAATTGTCACCACTTCAAATTCATCCTGATCAACATATAATATTCAATTAAATTTTGTCTACCAAAGTTTGGATAGATAAGAAAAAATGGCCCCAGCGTTTGACTATATGGTTAGATAATTGACTTACTCTCTTTTCATCACAAGTGCCTTCCTCCATGAGATAAGGATAGTCATCCTCCTTGTGAAGACCACCTTGAGAGACAATGAATTGAAAAGCATAATCCATAAGGCCTCCATTGCAACCACTGTTATATTTTGTGTCACAGTCGATGAGTTGTTGTTCAGATAAGGACGTCAAATTCCCTGTCTTTATTTGGTTTATGCCCTCTACTGCTGCTACCGTTGAAAATGCCCAGCAACTACCTGCAGTAGTACTCCACATTTTTAAGTATTAAATGTGTGTTAATCTGAAAAGAAGTAATTGATGCGTTTGGTAAAATATTAAAATGGCTCAAATGGCGTTAACACTAAAAATTGACAGTACGTACCACATGAGCCTTGGTTCTTGACATTAGTCACAGCACCTTTCTTTCTCCAATCAATAGACTTAGGCAAATCCACAAAATCTCTATAGGTAAATTCTTGTGGGGAGGATTCTGATGATCTCTCATGTTGAACTTGGAGTCCTAGATACATCTTGTTGAACTCGTCATGGCTCATATCAGCAAACTCATTCAAACCAAGCCAATAGTTACTAACCATCTTATTCCTCTCATCAATGTGTTTCAAATTGTCTCTGAAAATCTCAAACCTATGCAACTTCTCTTCGATGCTCTCATAAATCTTGCTGTGTTTCTCCATCCACGATTCGAATAGATTGATGAGGTTATCGATGGTGTTCAAGTCATCGGGGGAATATCCCACGATGGAAAAATCGCGAGCAAATGTTGTGCATGCCACGAGAGATATTAAGGAAAACAAGGCAAGAAATGAAAACTTGGGAAAAGAGAATGAAGCCATTTGTATTAATTACTACTGTTGAGAAATGGAGGAGTAGATCATGGGTTTATATAGGGTTTACAATTCTTGATAAGGTAGCTTTTACGCAAAGTTTTATACATAATATTAATTGTAGTAGGAGACTTAAAGCATGGTGCTTTTTGGTTTTGGATTGAAATGAAAGCATGTTTATTTCTGACTAAACATGTAACTTTATGCTATATTCTATTATTGTGCCTTCTATTATGGTCCTCTTCAATACTCCATAACTATCAAGTTTGTACTACTAATTTCTTCATATAATTGCAGGGTATGTTGGTCATGTAGGGCTCTATGAGATTAGGGAGCAATTAATTTATAGTACAATACAGCCAAACCAAACAAAAAGAAATGTTAGTATTAAATGATAACAAATTATACAGTTTACGCAAATTATTACTTCAACAATACAATATGATATAAAAATTGAGTTCTACTAAAGATTAAGTAGTTAAAGCTTTAGAGATTCTTATAATGGGCTTATTTCAGGCCTATCAATGTAGTATCCATGTGAAATTAAATTTATGGGCCCTAACCCATATAGAAATCAATAAAAGCCAACTACAACCATGCATTACTTTTCTCAACCTATAGTGTGGATGAATTGCATTATGAAGAGATAGTAGAAATAGCATTTGTTAGCCAGTTTTTGGCTTTATACATCCTACAGAGTTTCACCTATAAAATTTGAAACTCCAGAACGATAACTTATTTTCAATTACAGGGACTCAAATGTGATTATTTGTGAATTTTACCCTAAGATATAGTAAGCCTATTTACAAAGGAGGAAACATTCTGTTTAGCTAAAGTATTTAGATTCTTAATCAACGCCTATTTTTAAAAGTACTCGGGCTACTGATAATCAAGAAATTCCGTATTTCTCTCAATTGCAAGAAAAGAAATTAGAATGAGAAATAGCAAAGTAATTGATAGAAAACACAAGAAAGTAAGTATATTCCAATAATAATCAGAACGTGTCTTTACAAGTGAATCTTCCTTCCCTTATATAGGAGTCTATAAGTACAACGTCTTTTCCCCTTTAAGACCAAATTATTATGAGCATTAATGATATTAATGAGACGTTATAATTGATAATCGTAACTGTTCATGAAGATTCTGTAACGTTTGTGGCCATTCATGCTCATTAATTGTCGATTCATGAACCTTCCCTTTTATTGTCTTGATTCATTACACCGGTGCCTCTTCATTTAACCACTTAGACTCGAGCAACCATATTCTTTCAACTCGTGGGTA